>JAOPHQ010002872.1:0-2500 GCA_030340625.1 Merluccius polli
GAATGGGTGAATGAGTGAGATTGGGTGGCCTAGGGTAGTGTAATTATCACACACACACACACTCTCTCTCCCTTTCTCTTTCTGTCTGTCTCTCTACCTCTCTGACCCTCTACCTCTTTCTCTCTTTCTCTCTTTCTCTGCCCCCCCCTCTCTCTCTCTCTGCCCCCCCCCCCCCCCCCTCTCTGCCCCCCCCTCTCTCTCTCTCTGCCCCCTCCCCTCTCTCTCTGCCCCCCCGCCCTCTCTCTTTCTGCCCCCTCCCTTCTCTCTCTGCCCCCTCCTCTCTCTGCTCCCTCCTCTCTCTCTGCCCCCCCCCTCTCTCTCTCTCTGCCCCCCCCCCCCCCTCTGCCCCCCCCCCCCCTCTCTCTGCCCTCCCTTCTGGGTGGGCTTTAGCCAGACTCTTAGGTCTTAACACACCTGAGAGAGAGAGAGCGAGAGAGAGAGCGAGAGAGAGAGAGAGAGAGAGAGAGAGAGAGAGAGAGAGAGAGAGAGAGAGAGAGCGAGCGAGAGAGAGAGAGACACAGGTAGACAGACAGACAGACAGACAGAGAGATTTGTGAGTACAGTGAGAGGCCAGCAGGGGTCGCTGGAGTTCAGCGTTTATCCTCCTGGCGCCATGGCAACGGTCCTCAGTGTCACCATTTACTAACCTGTTTGGCGGCTCGGTGGCCCACTGACCAGACGCCTCCTAGCAACCGGGTTCTCACCTGTAACTGCCCCTCTCTTTCTGTCCTGTCTCTCCACTGTCCTGTCTCTCTCCACTGTCCTGTCTCTCTTCACTGTCCTGTCTCTGTTCACCCCACTGTCCTGTCTCTCTCTTCACTGTCCTGTCTCTCTCTCCACTGTCCTGTCTCTCTCCACCCTACTGTCCTGTCTCTCCACTGTCCTCTCTCTCTCCACCCCACTGTCCTGTCTCTCCACTGTCCTCTCTCTCTCCACCCCACTGTCCTGTCTCTCTCCACCCCACTGTCCTGTCTCTCCACTGTCCTCTCTCTCTCCACCCCACTGTCCTGTCTCTCTCCACCCCACTGTCCTGTCTCTCCACTGTCCTGTCTCTCTCCACCCTACTGTCCTGTCTCTCCACTGTCCTGTCTCTCTCCACCCCACTGTCCTGTCTCTCTTCACCCTACTGTCCTGTCTCTCCCACTGCCCTCTCTCTCTCTCCACTGTCCTGTCTCTCTTCACTCCCACTGTCCTGTCTCTCTTCACTGTCCTGTCTCTCTCCACTGTCCTGTCTCTCTTCACCCCACTGTCCTGTCTCTCTCTCCACTGTCCTGTCTCTCTTCACCCCACTGTCCTGTCTCTCTCCACTGCCCTGTCTCTCTCCACTGTCCTGTCTCTCTTCACTGTCCTGTCTCTGTTCACCCCACTGTCCTGTCTCTCTCTTCACTGTCCAGTCTCTCTCTCCACTGTCCTGTCTCTCTCTCCACTGTCCTGTCTCTCTTCACCCCACTGTCCTGTCTCTCTCTTCACTCTCCTGTCTCTCTCCACTGTCCTGTCTCTCTTCACTGTCCTGTCTCTCTCCACTGTCCTGTCTCTCTCCACTGTCCTGTCTCTCTCTTACCTGTCCTGTCTCTCTTACCTGTCCTGTCTCTCTCTTACCTGTCCTGTCTCTCTCCACTGTCCTGTCTCTCTTCACCCCACTGTCCTGTCTCTCACCACTGTCCTGTCTCTCTCTCCACTGTCCTGTCTCTCTCTCCACTGTCCTGTCTCTCTCTCCACTGTCCTGTCTCTCTCCACTGTCCTGTCTCTCTCCACTGTCCTGTCTCTCTCCACTGTCCTGTCCTTAAAGGCATAAAAAGCCCCTAAAATATATTTACACAAAATAAATAAAATTCAGAACTCTTTGAGATCATAAACATCTTCATCAAATATTTGTGAAACATTTTAAATTCATTCTTTCTTTAAATTCTTCAACCACACACACACACACACACACAAACACACACCCCTCACACACACGCACACATACACACATACACAGGCAACCACACACACACACACACACACACACACACACACACACACACACATACACACATACACAGGCAACCACACACACACACACACACACACACACACACACACATACACTGAAAACACATACCTATCAAACACACACCTACAGAACCCACACACACCTATTGAACACACAGTTACATAACACACACTCCCACTCAGTCCCCCCCCCCCCCCCCCCCCCTGGAGAAATCTCCAACCGCCGTCCTGTGCACGTAGCTGTGCACGGCCACATGCACGGCTACGTGGGTGGCATTCGCCCTCACGGTGGCGCGGGCGAATGCGGCTTTTCCCTCCGAGTTCTGAGGTGACGTAATGTCTGGCCTGGTCGCCATGGCAACCTGCCTCCACCAGGGGGGGGCAGCGTCCTGAGCTTGTGTGTGTGTGTGTGTGTGTGTGTGTGTGTGTGTGTGTGTGTGGGTCCATCTGACAGACTGTTATCGAAACGCACACATCTATATATCTGCATGTATGATTTGTGTAT
>JAOPHQ010002872.1:5000-15000 GCA_030340625.1 Merluccius polli
GTCAACCCCCCCCCCCCCCCGGAGTCAACACCCCCCCCCCCCCCCCCCCCCCCCCCAATCAGGAGATCAGGGGTCTTTGTCCATGAGCCGGGAGGGGGGGGGGGGGGTTGTCAAGATGGTGAGCGGGGAGGTCGTAACCCCTCATTGTCAGGGTGGGGTTGTGAGGTGTGGGGGGGGGGGGCGGTGTTGAGCGTGAGAAGGTGTAGGGATGAGTGAGGAGTGCGGGGTCAGAGATGAACCCTCACCCCCCTCACCCTCCTCACCCTCCTCACCCTTCCTCTTCATCTCTCTCTCTCTGGTGTGTGTGTGTGTGTGTGTGTGTGTGTGTTGGACATATGCTGGTGTGTGCATGTGTGTGTATGACATATGCTAGCTGGTTAAAGAGGGTAATTTAAGGCTGCTGGTTCGGAGCAGCTGATGTGCTCCACACACACACACACACACACACACACACACATCTCTCCTTTTGTTGCCGCCAGACAATGGCCGGGTCGGGTGTGATATCACAAGTCTGATTGGTCCGCTCACGTAGAAGTAATTTGGTGACCGCGAGGTCAACAGCACTTGAGTGAGTTGCAGAGGGGAGCTGCAGGGCCGTGATTGGTCAGCCAGCGCTGCGACCGACTGAACGCTAGCGGGCCGAGGCGGCGTCCGGTTCTCACGTCCTTCAGAACACGACGTCCGGTCCGTTGTTCATGAGGAGGCCACCGTTGAGGTTTTGTAGTATTAACATTAAAACAAATGAAGTCACTCGAAATACAAAAGCAGTTAGAAAATAGTGATGCAATGACTTGACAATGAATGATGTGTAGTTTATTAGAGGACATGACATCAACTAAACTAGTCGTTCGAATTATTAGGTTTTTATTCATTTTCTTTAAAAAACCTCAAAAGGGCCATAGAGACTAATGTGCCAAAAACCAGAGAGGAGAAACCTTGGGAAGGAGGTGGGGCGGGGGGGGGGGGGGGTGCTGTCTGTTAGCCGGACCTCCTCTGGTCCCACTGCTCCTACTTGGTCTAGGATGCTGAGCATTATGGGATAGCATCCGCTCAGCAGATGTCTTACTTCCTGTGAGCGGTGTAGTCCCCGGTGGAACGCAAGAAGGAGAGGAGGAGGAGGAGGAGGAGGAGGAGGAGGAGGAGGAGGAGGAGGAGGAGCGGAAATAGGCGGCGATCCCACCGAGACACGGCCGCTTCAAAAACGCCTTGGCGACGCGCGGCAGGCGAAACAGCTGCGTGAGCAACCAGGCGGTCAAATGTGATTTGTGGAAAAAACAAATGGATTCAAGCGGAGCTGGAGCTCCTGCCTTTGCTGTGCTCTTGGATGAGGCGGGAAAAAGCCATTAGAACATATATATATATATGAAGAGTTTAGATGCAAAAGCCTCTAAATCCGTTTGACCACTTTTCTTATAAATGACCATTTTTTATCAGGCTTCTATGTTCAAGTTCAGTCATTTTATTTTAATGAAAATGATAAGGTTATTAGTTAATGAATAAAACATTTTTTTTTCAAAAATGTCACTTTAGTCTTTTTATGTGTTTTTACCAAATACATTTTTTTTTTGCGTCAAAAACAGCTAAATCCACCGGTACTTTTTTGGCAAAAACCTCTAAATCCACATATTTGGACAAGACATAGTCAAAAGTAGTAAAATCACTTATATATATTATATATTTATATTATTATTATATTATATGTAAATGATGGAATAACAATAAATTATATAAAAAAATAAAACATGAAAAAAAAGAAGTTAAAAGTGGTCAAGTAAGTTAATTTCTTATGTTTGGGCATCAGATTCAACTATAAAAAAGCTCATTACATTAATTAAAAAAGCTTATTACGTTCAAAAACATTTGGCATATAATCAAGTAGGCCTATGTATATAAGAGAAAAGACGTAAATCTGATTTTTTTTTTAAAGAGACCACAACGAACTGACAATACTCCCCATGCTTGAAAGGAGAGTTGCAAACACACACCAAATGTGAGGTGCTGGCAACTGAGAGAGAAGATCAGTACAAGGAGAGAGCTGCCGCACACTCCGAGTTGAGAACAATGTCGGTAGTTTATTACGGTGATAATGTTTCGGCCGCCTGGCCTTCCTCAGATCGCGCATCTCTATGCATCCGCATAGATCGCGCATCTATGCATCCGCATAGATCGCGCAACTATGCGATCTGAGGAAGGATATATCTATAATCTATAATAAAGATAAAGCATATAAATAAAGAATAAAGAATAATATAATAAAGAGTCTATCTATATGATCTATAATCTATCTTAGAAGCGATCTAAGCCGGCTCCTCAGCGCGCCGCCATGTTGAAACTGGGTGAAGTCACATGATTCCGTGTTGCGTTGTGATTGGTTCTCGGAACGTAGCGGCTTTTGCTGACAAAGGGAAGTGGCGTTTAGAGGTTTATGCCTACAAATCGAGATTTCAGACCAGGAAAAGAGTGGTATTTTGCGGGTTTTGACGCGAAATGATTTGATTACCATATGCTACGTGCGGAGAGCAGTCACTCTATATATTTATCTCATTTTTGACGGAGGTGGCGTTTAGAGGCTTTTGCATCTGAACTCTTCATATATATATATATATATATATATATATATATATATATATATATATATATATATATATATATATATATATATATATATATATATTATATATATTTTAAAGGACCCTCCTGGTCCTGTTTTAGCCGTCTTTAAGAAGATGCCTGATGAGATGTGGAGGCAGACGGCTCCTGATTGGCTCCCTCTTGAGCTGCAGAACCTTGATTACATCACACAAGTGTTGCTCTCAGACCTACGCTGTCCTCTCCCCATTGTCCTTCCCTCCTCCTTCTACCATGCCTCCCTCCCTCTCCCTCTCCTTCTACCACTCCTCTCTCTCTTTCTCCTTCTCCTCCTTCTACCATGCCTCCCTCCCTCTCCCTCTCCTTCTACCACTCCTCTCTCTCTCTCCTTCTCCTTCTACCTCTCCTCTCTCTCTCTCTTTCTCCTTCTACCTCTCCTCTCTCTCTCTTTCTCCTTCTACCACTCCTCTCTCTCTCCCCTTATCCTCCTTCTACCACTCCTCTCTCTCTCCCTCTCCTTCTACCACTCCTCTCTCTCTCTCCTTCTCCTCCTTCTACCACTCCTCTCTCTCTCTCCTTCTCCTCCTTCTACCACTCCTCTCTCTCTCCTTCTCCTTCTTCTACCACTCCTCTCTCTCCTTCTCCTCCTTCTACCACTCCTCTCTCTCCTTCTCCTTCTTCTACCACTCCTCTCTCTCTCCTTATCCTCCTTCTACCACTCCTCTCTCTCTCCCTCTCCTTCTACCACTCCTCTCTCTCTCTCCTTCTCCTCCTTCTACCACTCCTCTCTCTCTCCTTCTCCTCCTTCTACCACTCCTCTCTCTCTCCTTCTCCTTCTTCTACCACTCCTCTCTCTCCTTCTCCTTCTTCTACCACTCCTCTCTCTCCTTATCCTTCTTCTACCACTCCTCTCTCTCTCCTTCTCCTTCTTCTACCACTCCTCTCTCTCTCCTTCTCCTTCTTCTACCACTCCTCTCTCTCTTTCTTTCTCCTTCTACCACTCCTCTCTCTCTCCCTCTCCTTCTACCACTCCTCTCCCTTTCTCCTCCTTCTACCACTCCTCTCCCTTTCTCCTTCTCCTTCTACCACTCCTCTCTCTCTTTCTCCCTCCTTCTCCTTCTACCACTCCTCCCTCCTTCTCCTTCTACCACTCCTCCCTCCCTCCTCCTTCTTCCACTCCTCCCTCCTTCTCCTTCTTCCACTCCTCCCTCCTTCTCCTTCTACCACTCCTCCCTCCTTCTCCTTCTACCACTCCTCTCCCTCCTTCTCCTTCTACCACTCCTCCCTCATTCTCCTGTTAATTCATGTAATTTAATGTTATTAGTAGTTTTAGTAGTACTGTAGTATTCGTAGTATTACTGAAGTATTAGTCCTGGTACTGCTGTAGTATTAGTAGTACTGTAGTATTAGTCGTGTGTAGTATTAGTAGTACTGTAGTATTAGTAGTAGTACTGTAGTATTAGTAGTGTGTAGTATTAGTAGTAGTACTGTAGTATTAGTAGTATTACTGTAGTATTAGTCCTGGTACTGCTGTATTAGTAGTAGTACTGTAGTATTAGTAGTGTGTAGTATTAGTAGTAGTACTGTAGTATTAGTAGTATTACTGTAGTATTAGTAGTACTGTAGTATTAGTAGTATTACTGTAGTATTAGTCCTGGTACTGCTGTATTAGTAGTAGTACTGTAGTATTAGTAGTGTGTAGTATTAGTAGTAGTACTGTAGTATTAGTAGTATTACTGTAGTATTAGTCCTGGTACTGCTGTATTAGTAGTAGTACTGTAGTATTAGTAGTGTGTAGTATTAGTAGTAGTACTGTAGTATTAGTAGTATTACTGTAGTATTAGTCCTGGTACTGCTGTATTAGTAGTAGTACTGTAGTATTAGTAGTGTGTAGTATTAGTAGTAGTACTGTAGTATTAGTAGTAGTACTGTAGTATTAGTAGTGTGTAGTATTAGTAGTAGTACTGTAGTATTAGTAGTGTGTAGTATTAGTAGTAGTACTGTAGTATTAGTAGTATTACTGTAGTATTAGTCCTGGTACTGCTGTATTAGTAGTAGTACTGTAGTATAAGTAGTACTGTACTAATACAGTAGAACTGTAGTATTAGTAGTACTGTAGTATTAGTAATAGTACTGTAGTATTAGTCCTGGTACTGCTGTATTAGTAGTAGTACTGTAGTATTAGTAGTACTGTACTAATACAGTAGAACTGTAGTATTAGTAGTGTGTAGTATTAGTAGTAGTACTGTAGTATTAGTAGTGTGTAGTATTAGTAGTAGTACTGTAGTATTAGTAGTAGTACTGTAGTATTAGTAGTGTGTAGTATTAGTAGTAGTACTGTAGTATTAGTAGTGTGTAGTATTAGTAGTAGTACTGTAGTATTAGTAGTGTGTAGTATTAGTAGTAGTACTGTAGTATTAGCTTGAGAACATAACTCTGTATTTGAGAACATAGCTCTGTATTTGAGAACATAGCTCTGTATTTGAGAACATAACTCTGTATTTGAGAACATAACTCTGTATTTGAGAACATAGCTCTGTATTTGAGAACATAGCTCTGTATTTGAGAACATAGCTCTGTATTTGAGAACATAACTCTGTATTTGAGAACATAACTCTGTATTTGAGAACATAGCTCTGTATTTGAGAACATAACTCTGTATTTGAGAACATAGCTCTGTATTTGAGAACATAACTCTGTATTTGAGAACATAACTCTGTATTTGAGAACATAGCTCTGTATTTGAGAACATAGCTCTGTATTTGAGAACATAGCTCTGTATTTGAGAACATAACTCTGTATTTGAGAACATAACTCTGTATTTGAGAACATAGCTCTGTATTTGAGAACATAACTCTGTATTTGAGAACATAACTGTATTTGAGAACATAACTCTGTATTTGAGAACATAACTCTGTATTTGAGAACATAACTCTGTATTTGAGAACATAGCTCTGTATTTGAGAACATAGCTCTGTATTTGAGAACATAGCTCTGTATTTGAGAACATAGCTCTGTATTTGAGAACATAACTCTGTATTTGAGAACATAACTGTATTTGCAAACCATGAAATTAGGAATGAATAGGTAATTACCCCTGGGGGTTTTGAAAGGTCTAACCGGTGCCATTATGGACTAATGACAGACTCTGTGACACCTGTCAGGTGAGAACCTGCTGTGAGTCCTACTGTGACATGTGACTCTGTAGCCCTCAGATATATTTAGATATAATGGATATATTTAGCTGCTGTACGCCGCGGTTAGCATGGAAATTATATCAAAGCTCTTTAATGTATTCCTTGTGTCCGACGAGTGCAGACACAGGAATGGAAATGTTGTAATTCAGTGCAAGTGGTGATGGCATGCAGTTCTTAGAACTACCTGCAAGTCTGTCTGTCTGTCCATCTGTCTGCCTATCGACCTGACTGTCTGTCTGTCTCTCTTTCTGCTTGCTTGCTTGTCTGTCTGTCTCTCCTTTCTTCTGTCTCTTCTTTCTTCTGTATCTCTCTGTCCAACTGTCTGCCTATCAACATGACTGTCTGTCGGTCTGTCTGCCTTTTTGTCTCTGTCTGCCTGTCTGTCTCTCTTTCCGCATGCTTGCCTGCCTGTCTGTAGGCCTGTTCATCTGTCTGCCTATCGACCCGACTGTCTGTCTGTCATTGTTCTAGGGGAGACAGACGGCTTCAGAGCCTCTGGGTGGCGTTCTGTCCTCTATCTTCAAAGAGAGATCTCCTCTTTGTGGACCTTCTACTCCATAATTAATAAAGCTCTCGTGGATAGAGATTTTTTTTCCTAATATTTCACTTTCAGAGCGAGATTAAACCGGCAGATTAAGATAACGCTGCATAATTAAATAAAAAGTTTTAATTACGCAGCGTTGAGAAGTTGAAGGGGTGCCTTTAGCGATTAGCTTAGCAAATAGCATTAGCTTAGCGCATGCCGCTTGGTGTTGATCAGAGGTGTTTGGCAGTATGCAGAGAGTAGCCTTTTCCATGATTTCAGGGATTCATAATAACAATAAGTGATATATATTATTAAAAAATAAGCAGTAGACGTTTATATCCGCCCTGAAAGCATGTTAAATCTAAAGGGATCTGTTGCAACCCACCAGCCCTGCTGCCAAGTGTGTGCCTGGAGCTTGGTTTCCATGCGGCGGCGGCGGCGAGAAGAGGGCTGTCGTGTTTCCCGCTCACTAGATGTCACCATGCCTGCCAACCGCCTCCCCGCCTGTGTGGAAGGAGTTGTTACCCCAACTCAGTTCAGTTCAGTCTGCTGGAGTTACTGTTGTCTCTGTACTGTGTGGCAGTATATACAATAATAACTATGTTAGTACTGTGGTACTACGATAGTACTGTGGTACTATGTTAGTACTGTGGTACTATGTTAGTACTGTGGTACTATGTTCCAGGGGAAACACTGGACTATATAAGTAATATAAGTATTACAAAATATTTACCACTTAATGTTGCTGTTCAGCGGTCTTGTAAGCGTGGTGTGAAATCAGGATCACCTGCTACCACATCACCCTTCTGCAGGGGAGGCACCCGTGTAATTGCCTGACAAAGGTCAGAGAGAGAGTGTGTGTGTGTGTGTGTGTGTGTGTGTGTGTGTGTGTGTGTGTGTGTGTGAGTGTGAGTGTGAATAGGGTTAGAATAGGGTTCAGGTATGTGTTGCATCAACACCTCTTGGTGTATACAGCCTCTTCCCTGTCTAATACACATGCTAATCAGCCAGCATGGTTAGTCACCACGCTGGTTAGCCACCACGCTGGTTAGCCGCCACGCTGGTTAGCCGCCACGCTGGTTAGCTGTCACCACGCTGGTTAGCCACCACGCTGGTTAGCCACCACGCGGGGTAGTTACCACGCGGGTTAGTTACCACCCTGGTTAGCTGTCACCACACTGGTTAGCCACCACGCTGGTTAGCCCACATGAAGCTTCAACACTTATCGATTGTCATCGTTTTGTCTTTGCATCTTATTTATTTACAGTTTACTTTATCTCGCACATCACGTTGAGCTGTATGAAGTGTGTGTGTGTGTGTGTGTGTGTGTGTGTGTGTGTGCATGTGCGTGCGTGAGGTCACATTCCTCCAGAAGTGTGGCCTGGTCACCACCTGCTACACTCTGGCAGCTCCGTTTCCCTGGCAACCATCCCTGTCACCCCCACACACAAACACACACACACACACACACTCAAACACACAAACACACAGACACACAGACACAGGCACATGCTAATATGTCTGGGACAAGCCCATGAAATCACACACATGCCCCCCCCCCCCCCCCCCCCCCCCCACACACACACACGCCAGCATGCCCGCTCTGCAGCTGGCACGCACCCAAGCTGCCACACGCCTGGACACATGCACACGCCTGGACACGTGCACACAGATCACCCCCTAGCCCCGCCCCATAACACTAGCCCCGCCCCATAACACTAGCCCCGCCCCATTACCATAGCCCCGCCCCCATAACCCTATAGATTTGATTTGAAGAACAGATGAACGGATGTAAAATAGATTTGAACCTGTGATAAAACACAGCTAAACAGATATAAAACTAAAGTGATATACTATAAACTATAGGGATAGACTATAGACTATAAACTATAGCAGGGCTGGGGAATCTGTTCCACAAAGGGCCGGTGTGGCTGCAGGTTTTTGTTCAAACCAATCAGCAGCACACCAGACTTGACTCATTTAATCAACTGATCTCAGTCTTCAGAGAGCTGATTGGTCAAACTGTGTGCTCTTGGTTGGTTTGAACAAAAACCTGCAGCCACACCGGCCCTTTGTGGAACAGATTCCCCAGCCCTGAACTATAGGGATAGACTATAGACTATAAACTATAGGGATAGACTATAGACTATAAACTATAGGGATAGACTATAGACTATAAACTATAGGGATAGACTATAGACTATAAACTATAGGGATAGACTATAGACTATAAACTATAGGGATAGACTATAAACTATAGGGATAGACTATAGGGATAGACTATAAACTATAGGGATAGACTATAGACTATAAACTATAGAGATAGACTATAAACTATAGGGATAGACTATAAACTATAGGGATAGACTATAGACTATAGGGATAGACTATAGACTATAAACTATAGGGATAGACTATAAACTATAGGGATAGACTATAGACTATAGGGATAGACTATAGACTATAAACTATAGGGATAGACTATAGACTATAAACTATAGAGATAGACTATAAACTATAAACTATCGCGCAGACCGCCGTCGTGGGATTACCTCATGGTGATTTAAGATCCGCCCAGCGATGACTCACACCGCCGCGCCGGCTTCTGATAGGCCGCAGGTCAAACATGGGCGCTAACCTGTGGGGGGTCGAACCCCTCCGCTGACCTCCCATCTGCCAGGTTCTCTAAACTACGACCAACTGGCGAGCACCCCCCACCGCAATCAATAAATACATAAGTAAATAGAATAACATGCAACATGTCCACGGTCAGGGAATGTGATAGTGTTGCTTTGTCCTCCCGAGAAGATCAGAAAACACGCCTGTTGTCTCTCTGCTCTCGTGACGAGCGCGGCGTGTGATTCGTGGCGACAAGCGGAACAAACGGCGGTAATCGGGTCACCTTGCTCTCCGCGTGATTCTTGCTCCCCGGCCCTGGCAGGAAGTGAGGTCATCAGGGCGTTATCTAGAGCAAGATGAGGTGTGCAGCGGAGATCACAGGGAAGATAAGATGGAGCCCTAAGCCAACCGGATTGTTTTAAATGTGGAAATATGTCGAATAATATAATATAATATAATCTTCAACATAGTAATCGATGCCATTTTGTCACTGTTACTAAAATAAGGCATTTAGAGAACACAGGTGTAAAATCCTGTTTTTACCATTTTTTTAAATCTCATAGTGTTCAAATTTGAGCTGAAACAGGACTTACACTTTAAGATGTTCACCCCAAACATGCCGACTCACTCACTCACTCACTCACTCACTCACCCACTCACTCACTCAGGTGTGTGTGTGTGTGTGTGTGCGTCGTCTTCATTGTAAATCCCTCACACAGCCTCTATCTGGCCAGCAGCCGGTGGGGTCCACCCAACCGTTTCTCCAGTCTGTTGCCGTGGTGATGTTTTCCCGCCCTGGGCTGTATCACTAGCTGGCTTCCATCCCTGGGACCCTAAAGGGAGCGGTTGAGGTGGAGCCGTCTGTTCCTCCTCCTCTCATATCCTCCTCCTCTTGCTCCTCTTTCATATCCCTCCTCCTCCTCCTCCTCCTCCTCCTCCTCCTCCTCCTCCTCCTCCTCCTCCTCCTCCTCCTCCTCCTCGTTTCATCTCATCTCATCTCATCTCCTCCTCTCTCATATCCTCCTCCTCTTCCTCCTCTTTCATATCCCTCCTCCTCCTCCTCCTCCTC
>JAOPHQ010002872.1:22500-80000 GCA_030340625.1 Merluccius polli
GTGTGTGTGTGTGGGTGTGGGTGGGTGGGTGGCTGGAGCCGTGCTGCGAGCTACAAACGAGGTGGCGGCAGTCCGGTCCAAATGCATGCTGGGTAATTAGTCGGCGCAGCGAGGGTCTGCGTTTCCTGTCGTGAGCTTTCATGTTTCCTGTTTGTGTTTGGAAGTTGGGGAGAGATTCCCAGGGATTCTGGGTAATTACATGTTTATTGGTGTGTGTGTGTGTGGTCCTCTGAGTACCTGGGGAATAAAGGCGTGGCTTGTTGTTGAGCATCCTGACTAATGAGCTGTAAAAATTAAAAGCGTAGCAGCTATGTGTATAGTGTATGTGTAGGTTTGTGTCTGACCTCTGACCTCTTTACCCCTCCAGTCCACCAGTGGGCAGCGCTGGAGAAGGAGTCCAAGCTCACCATCCTGGAGGCAGGCGTCGCTGAGGTGAGTCAGCCAATTAAAGCGCTCCCTGTCCCAGCCAATCACAACACTCCCTGTCCCAGCCAATCACAACACTCCCTGTCCCAGCCAATCACAACGCTTCCTCTGCCAGCCAATCACAACGCTCCCTGTCCCATCCAATCACAGTGCTCCCTGTCCCATCCAATTAAAGCGCTCCCTGTCCCAGCCAATCACAACACTCCCTGTCCCAGCCAATCACAACACTCCCTGTCCCAGGCAATCACAACGCTCCCTGTCCCAGCCAATCACAACACTCCCTGTCCCAGCCAATCACAACGCTCCCTGTCCCAGCCAATCACAACACTCCCTGTCCCAGCCAATCACAATGCTCCCTGTCCCAGCCAATCACAATGCTCCTTGTTCCAGTGTTGTGATTGGCTGGGACAGGGAGCATTGTGATTGGCTTGTCCCAGCCAATCACACCGCTTCCTCTGCCAGCCAATCACACCGCTTCCTCTGCCAGCCAATCACAACGCTCCCTCTCCCAGCCAATCACAACGCTTCCTGTCCCAGCTAATCACAACGCTTCCTCTGCCAGCCAATCACAACGCTCCCTGTCCCAGCCAATCAGGCTGGGACATTATTATAAGACTTCATCTTATAACAATGTATACATTATTATTGACCTCATCTTATAATAATGCCTATACATTAATATAAGACTTCATCTTATAATAATGTATACATTATTATTGACCTCATCTTATAATAATGTATACATTATTATTGACCTCATCTTATAATAATGTATACATTATTATTGACCTCATCTTATAATAATGTATACATTATTATTGACCTCATCTTATAATAATGTATACATTCAATAAAGTCTACCTCTCTAGCGGTCAATAACCTTTACATTTATTTTTGCATCTACATTTCTATTGCTCTTGTTTTGTTTTTTGTAGTTTTATTATTTGTTGTCACTCATTTCTACGAGTCCCTTCAGTTAAGACCGCTGCCTTGCTCATCAACGGCCTTCACAGGGAATGGAGCCTCCTACCGTGACAAGGCAATAATATCGTTAAATAGAGTAACATTTTAAAGAAAACAATATTAGAAAGATATTATTCAATAAAGTAATATTTTAAAGACAATATTTGAAAGATAATATTATTAAATAGAGTAACATTTTAATAACAATATTATTTTAAGGATATTATTATTAAATAGAGTAATATTTTCAAGACAATGTTTTAAAGATAATGTTATTAAATAGAGTAATATTTTAAAGACAATAATATTATTAAAGATATTCAATAGAATAACATCACAGGTTCGAGACGCACGCTTTGAAAACACACACACACACATTCTGATGCTAATTCACCTGTGTGTGTGTGGGTGTGTGTATATGTGTGTGTGTGTGTGTGTGTGTGTGTGTGCATATGTGCTTCAGTACATTAATCAAGAGGCTGTGTGTGTGTGTGTTTGTGCAGTAGGCTGTTAACAAACACCTTTGATATGCTAATGAGCTATACAGTGGGGCGTGAGGCCAAGTGCATGCTGGGATACCGGGGGGGGGTGGGGGGCGGGGGGGGCAGCTGGTGCTGGTGGACGCTCAACTCAAGGTCTACAAACAATATATATACTATATATATATATATATAAAAAACACACAAGTGTGCACTTGTGTGTGTTGTTGCGTACACTTTAACATCCCACACACATGTGCATTCAGGCAGGTACACACTTGTACACACACACAGGGACACAAACACACACACAAACGTACACACACACACACACTGAGCCCTCCCACGTCTGTCTCTCACCTGGTGGTAGTGGTGACATCATCACCGCCCCCTGCTGTGTGGTGTCTGCAGTGGAAGGTCTCCTCTAGCTGGAGGGGGTGGTGTGTGTGTGTTTGTGTGTGTGTAGGAGGAGAGTGTGTGTGTGTGTGTGTGTGTGTGTGGGAGGCCTGTGTGTGCGTGTGTGTGTGTACATGGTCAGCGTGTGTTTGCGTGTGTGTAGGAGGAGAGTGTGTGTGTGTGTGTGTGTAGGAGGAGAGTGTATGTGTGTGTGTGTAGGAGGGAGTGTGTGTGTGTGTGTGTGTGTGTGTGTGTGTGTGTAGGAGGAGAGAGACTGTGTGTGTGTGTGTGTGTGTGTGTGTGTGTGTGTAGGAGGGGGGTGCACCCAGGGTGGGTAGAGACATGTCAACCCCCCACCCCCCTCCTGTTATTACCGCGGCGATGGCATCCCAGAATAGCCCGGTCCCCAGAGCCAGGGGAGGGGAGGCGGTGTTGGTGGTTGCCGTCGGTGATGCTGGTCGCCGTAGCGGTTTGTTTTAAAAGCCGGTGTGGGTGGGAATGTACAGAATGGCACTCATACATTATATACAGAGAACAGTGCTAATAGTACTAATACTAATCGTACTAAATAGTAATATATTAGTACTATATATTACCTAGTACACATTTATACATATAAATAAAGTATTAATAATATTTACAATAATTAAGAAAAAAAGTACTTTACATAGTACTCATAGTACATAGTACACACACCTAAATATACTCACTGCACACAACACACTCACTTTGTGTCTTGACTGTGTGTGTGTATGTGTATGTGTGTGTGTGTGTGTGTGTGTGTGTGTGTGTGTGTGTGAGTGAGTGTGTATGCATGTGTGTGTGTGTGTGTGTGTGTGTGTGTGTGTGTGTGTGTGTGTGTGTATGTGTGTGTGTGTGTGTGTGTATATACACTCTCTCTATCTCTCTCTCCCTCTGAATCAGAACTAGTATTTGTTTGCTGGAGGAGTAAAGGTCAGGGAGGAGAAAGCTTGCAGTGCAGCCTTGGGCTTTTATTGTGAAAGAGCTGTTTAACGACATCCTCGTACCTTGAGATCTCACATCTACTTCCCTAAGCAACAAAACAAGCGGACACCACCGTCTGCTCACAGAGTCCGCTAAACAGCGTTTGTAAAAAGAAAGCGGCAGTTATTTATTTTACCCGTACTGTTGCGCTTTTAATGTGGGGGGTGATAATTGAATCATTGGCTAAGAAAATAAAAGCGTATTTAGTGATGTGTCCCATTGAATTTAGTACTTGGATGCACTCTGCTAACTGATAATAGCATTTTGGGTTCTGATGTCTTTCTGGGGTTGTCTTGCATCATGCACAGAATTGTTATTTTTACGTTAGTTATTATTTATTTGTTTATTTATTCATAATCCTTTGAAACTCTCCTTCAGGGTCATAGCAGCAATAGTCAACCGCTAACAGAGATAACCTGCATAACCTGGGCTAACCTAGTTAACCTGTTCTAACCTGGTTAACCTGCACTTACCTGGTTAACCTGTACTAACCTAGTTAACCTGTTCTAACATGTTAACCTGGCTAACCTGTACTAACATGGCTAACCTGCTTAACCTTTACTAACCTGGTTAACATGGTTAACCTGTGCTAACCTGGTTAACCTGTGCTAACCTGGTTAACCTGTACTAGCCTGGACTAACCTGCTTAACCTATACTCACCTAGACTAAACAGCTTAACCTGGTTAACATGTACTCACCTGTGCTAACCTGGTTAACCCATACTCACCTGGACTAACCTGGTAAACCTGTACCAACCTGGACTAACCTGCTTAACCTATTTAACATTGTTACCTGGTGAACCTCCTTTAACCTGGTTAACCTGGACTAACCTGTTTAACCCGCACTAACCTGGTTAACATGTACTAACCCACACTAACCTGGTTAACCTGGTTATGTCTGGGTTCCAGGTTAGTTTGAGGTGAGACGTGTGGTTTACATTGAGGATGTCAGGTTGCCAGATCTCCCGAGACAGAACAAGCGATGTCCGCCTAAAGAGCCCATGGCACACTACAGCCGTAACCAAGCAACGTGAATCCATAACCGCAGCAACATGTAACCCTGCCTGGCCTACAGCCTGTCCTACATCCTATAGTCTGTCCTACAGCCTGTCCTACATCCTACAGCCTGGCCTACAGCCTGTCCTACATCCTACAGCCTGTCCTACTGCCTGGCCTACAGCCTGTCCTACATCCTACAGCCTGTCCTACAGCCTGGTCTACATCCTACAGCCTGGCCTACAGCCTGTCCTATATCATACAGCCTATCCTACAGCCTGGCCTACATCCTATCCTATAGCCAGGCCTACATCCTACATCCTGTCCTACAGCCTGTCCTACAGCCTGTCCTACATCCTACATCCTGGACTACAGCCTGTCCTACATCCTACATCCTGTCCTACAGACTACAGCCTGTCCTACATCCTACAGCCTGTCCCACAGCCTGTTCTGAGACTGCTTGTATTTACTGGTGAGATCTGGCAACCCTGCTTTGGGTGACAATCAACTGCCACACTGTTGCTAGGTTACGGGTGGGTTAGCAAGGGGGTATTCAGCTGAAGGATTATCAGGGAGACTCAACATGTACTCTGAGTACGCAGTACTCTGTTACTACTGCGTACTCAACATGTACTCTGAGTACGCAGTACTCTGTTAGTACTGCGTACTCAACATGTACTCTGAGTACACAGTACTCTGTTACTACTGCATACTCAACATGTACTCTGAGTACGCAGTACTCTGTTACTACTGCATACTCAACATGTACTCTGAGTACGCAGTACTCTGTTACTACTGCATACTCAACATGTACTGAGAACGCAGTACTCTGTTACTACTGCATACTCAACATGTACTCTGAGTACGCAGTACTCTGTTACTACTGCATACTCAACATGTACTCTGAGTACGCAGTACTCTGTTACTACTGCATACTCAACATGTACTCTGAGTACGCAGTACTCTGTTACTACTGCATACTCAACATGTACTGAGTACGCAGTACTCTGTTACTACTGCATACTCAACATGTACTCTGAGTACGCAGTACTCTGTTACTACTGCATACTCAACATGTACTCTGAGTACGCAGTACTCTGTTACTACTGCATACTCAACATGTACTCTGAGTACGCAGTACTCTGTTACTACTGCATACTCAACATGTACTGAGTACGCAGTACTCTGTTACTACTGCATACTCAACATGTACTCTGAGTACGCAGTACTCTGTTACTACTGCATACTCAACATGTACTCTGAGTACGCAGTACTCTGTTACTACTGCATACTCAACATGTACTCTGAGTACGCAGTACTCTGTTACTACTGCATACTCAACATGTACTCTGAGTACACAGTACTCTGTTAGTACTGCATACTCAACATGTACTCTGAGTACGCAGTACTCTGTTAGTACTGCATACTCAACATGTACTCTGAGTACGCAGTACTCTGTTAGTACTGCATACTCAACATGTACTCTGAGTACACAGTACTCTGTTACTACTGCATACTCAACATGTACTCTGAGTACGCAGTACTCTGTTACTACTGCAGTACTCTGTTAGTACTGCAGTACTCTGTTAGTACTGCGTACTCAACATGTACTCTGAGTACGCAGTACTCTGAGTACGCAGTACTCTGTTACTACTGCATCAGCTTGTATATCCCTGGACACACATTAGAGTCTATTTTTGTAGTATTGTAGGATCATTTATAAATATTAAATGTGGGTAATAATAATAAACTAGAAAATGCATTTCCTGCAGAAAACGCGTGTGAATGCTGGAAGCTGAATGATAAGCTCAAAGCAGAAATATAAAATGAATTGATCTGAAGAATCTGAAAGTAGTAGTAGAAGCTGAAATAGTAGAAGAAGCTGAAAGTAGTAGTAGAAGCTGAAATAGTAGAAGAAGCTGAAAGTAGTAGTAGAAGCTGAAATAGTAGAAGAAGCTGAAAGTAGTAGTAGAAGCTGAAATAGTAGAAGAATCTGAAAGTAGTAGTAGAAGCTGAAATAGTAGAAGAAGCTGAAAGTAGTAGTAGAAGCTGAAATAGTAGAAGAAGCTGAAAGTAGTAGTAGAAGCTGAAATAGTAGAAGAAGCTGAAAGTAGTAGTAGAAGCTGAAATAGTAGAAGAAGCTGAAAGTAGTAGTAGAAGCTGAAATAGTAGAAGAAGCTGAAAGTAGTAGTAGAAGCTGAAATAGTAGAATAAGCTGAAAGTAGTAGTAGAAGCTGAAATAGTAGAAGAATCTGAAAGTAGTAGTAGAAGCTGAAATAGTAGAAGAATCTGAAAGTAGCAGGCCTAGTAGAAGCTGAAATAGTAGAAGAATATGAAAGTAGTAGAAGTAGTTGAAATTGTAGTAGTAGCTGAATTAGTATGCCTAATAGGCCTACTAATAGCTGAAGTAGAAGTAACTGAAGTAGTAACAACACTGCTGAACGTCCTCAAAAAGCAGCCCAATCTGGCAACACTGCTGAACGTCCCCTCGCTCGAGCGTCAACGTGAAGTAAACTGAAAAGGAATCAGTTAAACTGTGAAACTCTTAATAAATATAAATGCTATCGAAATTCCCCCCCCGGCCCACGGTATGTTACTATTGCGGGCACCCCCCCCCCCCCCCCCCCGCAGGTCCGCGGTGTGTTTGTGTTACTATTGCGGGCACACCCCCCCCCCCCCGCAGGTCCGCGGTGTGTTTGTGTTTACTATTGCGGGCACCCCCCCCCCCCCCGCAGGTCCACGGTGTGTTTGTGTTACTATTGCGGGCACCCCCCCCCCCCGCAGGTCCGCGGTGTGTTTGTGTTTACTATTGCGGGGCACCCCCCCCCCCCCCCGCAGGTCCACGGTGTGTTTGTGTTACTATTGCGGGCACCCCCCCCCCCCCCCCCCCCCCCCCCCCGCAGGTCCACGGTGTGTTTGTGTTACTATTGCGGGCCCCCCCCCCCCCCGCAGGTCCACGGTGTGTTTGTGTTACTATTGCGGGCACCCCCCCCCCCCGCAGGTCCACGGTGTGTTTGTGTTACTATTGCGGGCACCCCCCCCCCCCCGCAGGTCCGCGGTGTGTTTGTGTTTACTATTGCGGGCACCCCCCGCAGGTCCGCGGTGTGTTTGTGTTACTATTGCGGGCAGCCCCCCCCCCCCCGGCCGTAGGTCCGCGGTGTGTTTGTGTTTACTATTGCGGGCACCCCCGCAGGTCCGCGGTGTGTTTGTGTTTACTATTGCGGGCACCCCCGCAGGTCCGCGGTGTGTTTGTGTTTACTATTGCGCGCACCCCCCCCCCCCCCCCCGCAGGTCCACGGTTCAAGCGTCACGCCATGACGCCATGACGCTCGAACGTGAACGTCGTTTACGGCAGCGGAAGATTTACGACAGCCAGCATACAGACAGTGAGCAACGGACTTCACATGATATTATTCACAACTCGGATTAATTTAATGAAACCCATTGATTCTTTTGATCGGTGGACCCCTTTTGATTGGATATTATGGGATATACAAGTCTGTACATTTTTTGAACGAAGGTAAACGATTGAGAATTGATTTAGTTAGGCCAGAGATCAATGTGTAATCGATGTGTAAACTGTGATTCTGAATAAATATAAATGCTATCGAAATTTAGTTTGGATATCGTTATTATTGAATATACAAATCTGTAGATTAGTGACATTTTTTGAATGAAGGTTAGCGGTTGAAATGTGAATGAATTAGTTACGTGTTAAACAGTGGAAGGTCCGCCGGTTACAATGGGACGAACGGTAGAATATGACGATTTGAAACTAAAACTGCGATACAGAAAAAAGTATAACAGCTATCGAAATTTCGTGAACACGGCTAGATAGATACAAATCTCTAGATTTGTTTAATTGTTTGAACGATGGGAAACGGTTGAAATTTGAAATAGTTACGACGTAAAGCACGGAAGTAAACAGTGGAAGGTCCGCCGGTTACAATGGGACCAACGGTAGAATATGACGATTTGAAACTAAAACTGCGATACAGAAAAAAGTGTAACAGCTATCGAAATTTCGTGAACACGGCTAGATAGATACAAATCTCTAGATTTGTTTAATTGTTTGAACGATGGGAAAAGGTTGAAATTTGAATTAGTTACGACGTAAAGAATGTGAAGAATTAAGAGGCTGGGCGGACGGCGAAGTCCGCCCATTGATTTGTATTGGAAAAATAAAGGTGGAAAAAGTAGAATAATTTGAAAAGTTGAATTAATATGAAAAATGTGAATAGATAGCCATCATGTCGTAATAAATATGAACATTTTGATATTTGAATGGTTTCTGTAGCTGAAAATATGAAGAAGGAGAAGAGTGCCAAAAAACGGGCGGAAGAAGAATAAAAATAACTAGAAAATGCATTTCCTGCAGAAAACGCGTGTGAATGCTGGAAGCTGAATGATAAGCGCAAAGCAGAAATATAAAATGAATTGATCTGAAGAATCTGAAAGTAGTAGTATAAGCTGAAATAGTAGAAGAATCTGAAAGTAGTAGTATAAGCTGAAATAGTAGAAGAATCTGAAAGTAGTAGTATAAGCTGAAATAGTAGAAGAATCTGAAAGTAGTAGTAGAAGCTGAAATAGTAGAAGAATCTGAAAGTAGTAGTATAAGCTGAAATAGTAGAAGAATCTGAAAGTAGTAGTAGAAGCTGAAATAGTAGAAGAATCTGAAAGTAGTAGTAGAAGCTGAAATAGTAGAATAATCTGAAAGTAGTAGTAGAAGCTGAAATAGTAGAAGAATCTGAAAGTAGTAGTAGAAGCTGAAATAGTAGAAGAATCTGAAAGTAGTAGAAGCTGAAATAGTAGAAGAATCTGAAAGTAGTAGAAGAAGCTGAAATAGTAGAAGAATCTGAAAGTAGTAGTAGAAGCTGAAATAGTAGAAGAATCTGAAAGTAGTAGTAGAAGCTGAAATAGTAGAAGAATCTGAAAGTAGTAGAAGAAGCTGAAATAGTAGAAGAATCTGAAAGTAGTAGAAGAAGCTGAAATAGTAGAAGAATCTGAAAGTAGTAGTAGAAGCTGAAATAGTAGAAGAATCTGAAAGTAGTAGTAGAAGCTGAAATAGTAGAAGAATCTGAAAGTAGTAGTAGAAGCTGAAATAGTAGAATTATCAAAGTAGTAGAAGTAGTTGAAATTGTAGTAGTAGCTGAATTCCGCCCATTGATTTATATTGGAAAAATAAATGTATACTACAATTTACTATTGCGGGCACCCCCCCCCCCAGCCGTAGGTCCGCGGTGTGTTTGTGTTACTATTGGGGGCAGCCCCCCCCCCCCCGGCCGTAGGTCCGCGGTGTGTTTGTTTGTGTTACTATTGCGGGCACCCCCCCCCCCCCCCCGTAGGTCCGCGGTGTGTTTGTTTGTGTTACTATTGCGGGCACCCCCCCCCCGTAGGTCCGCGGTCCCCCCCGTAGGTCCGCGGTGTGTTTGTTTGTGTTACTATTGCGGGCACCCCCCCCCCCGTAGGTCCGCGGTGTGTTTGTTTGTGTTACTATTGCCCGCCCGGCCCCCCCCCCCCCCGTCGGCCGTAGCTCCGCGGTGACGCCATGACGCTCGAACGTGAACGTCGTTTTACGGCAGCGGAAGATTTACGACAGCCAGCATACAGACAGTGAGCAACGGACTTCACATGATATTATTCACAACTCGGATTAATTTAATGAAACCCATTGATTCTTTTGATCGGTGGACCCCCTTTGATTGGATATTATGGGATATACAAGTCTGTACATTTTTTGAACGAAGGTAAACGATTGAGAATTGATTTAGTTAGGCCAGAGATCAATGTGTAATCGATGTGTAAACTGTGATTCTGAATAAATATAAATGCTATCGAAATTTAGTTTGGATATCGTTATTATTGAATATACAAATCTGTAGATTAGTGACATTTTTTGAATGAAGGTTAGCGGTTGAAATGTGAATGAATTAGTTACGACGTGTTAAACAGTGGAAGGTCCGCCGGTTACAATGGGACGAACGGTAGAATATGACGATTTGAAACTAAAACTGCGATACAGAAAAAAGTATAACAGCTATCGAAATTTCGTGAACACGGCTAGATAGATACAAATCTCTAGATTTGTTTAATTGTTTGAACGATGGGAAACGGTTGAAATTTGAAATAGTTACGACGTAAAGCAGCGGAAGTAAACAGTGGAAGGTCCGCCGGTTACAATGGGACGAACGGTAGAATATGACGATTTGAAACTAAAACTGCGATACAGAAAAAAGTATAACAGCTATCGAAATTTCGTGAACACGGCTAGATGGATACAAATCTCTAGATTTGTTTAATTGTTTGAACGATGGGAAAAGGTTGAAATTTGAATTAGTTACGACGTAAAGAATGTGAAGAATTAAGAGGCTGGGCGGACGGCGAAGCCGTCCGCCCATTGATTTGTATTGGAAAAATAAAGGTGGAAAAAGTAGAATAATTTGAAAAGTTGAATTAATATGAAGAATGTGAATAGATAGCCATCATGTCGTAATAAATATGAACATTTTGATA
Source organism: Merluccius polli (assembly GCA_030340625.1). Taxonomy (NCBI): domain Eukaryota; kingdom Metazoa; phylum Chordata; class Actinopteri; order Gadiformes; family Merlucciidae; genus Merluccius; species Merluccius polli. The sequence continues at coordinate 33,279 of JAOPHQ010002872.1, forward strand.
TTTGAATGGTTTCTGTAGCTGAAAATATGAAGAAGGAGAAGAGTGCCAAAAAACGGGCGGAAGAAGAATAAAAATAAAAATAAAAATAAAAATAAAAATAAAAATAATAAAGATTCAGATATCTAGAGTGTGAATGCTCCAGCATTCACACTAAAAATAAAAATAAAAATAAAAATAATAAAGATTCAGATATCTAGAGTGTGAATGCTCCAGCATTCACACTAATTATCATATTGTAACAATTATATTAAGAACTTATTATTTATTATTATTATTAATAATAATGTGGTTGTAATTATACGCCTCTTATTATTATCATTATTATTATTATTATTATGTAATTATTATAATACTTATAATACTACTATTATTTATTTTTAATCAATAATGTATTATTATATATTACAAATATAAATACAATCTTTTCTATTTTTAAAGCACTAGTGTTTCAAAATGCTTATTAATCTCATACATGAAATAAACACGGTAGTCACAATAAGAGGTCCAATATTCCAGTAAATAAAAGTAAATAACTAAATTCAAAATCTGAATTTGAAAGTCTTAAAACATATTGTGCAGATGTTTTGGTGTTCGTCAGCCTGGTGGCAGTTTGTTTGGCAGCGTCTCCCTGCCGACTCCCAGCGCCTGCTCTGCCTGGAGATAGCTCTCCAGGTAAACATCTTCACGCGCAAATAATGTTTTCGATCAAGCAATCTCCCAGAGGCCTGACCTTGGCAGCTCTCATCAGCTGATGAATGCTTGGGGAAAAAATGGTTGTTGTGGCCAGAGCAGGTTCTCTCTCTCTCTCCTTTGTCAGAGGACAAAAGAAGAGATAAACATGTGATGGAAGCTTTGAAATGATTGAATGCTGATAGATCTTTCTGGTTTGTCATTTCGTCAAAAGGACATCTGAGATTCAGCCGTCGTGTTGCCTGCAGTGTAGGGTTGCAGCGAGGGAGGCGTGAGGGTGATGAGCGGCGGCGTGGTGCGAGGCCGAGGGACAATCAGGACAGGTTCCACTTCTGTCCTGATGATGTGGAGAAACAGTTCTGATGTTTAGAAGGTCGGACTGGACAGACACACACACACACACACACACACACACACACACACACACACACATCAATGGGGAGTTGGGACTTGAAGCGCTGCGATGTCACTTTGCACTGCAAGTTTTTGCTTTTATTCAAATGTATATAAGTCACTAAACGTCTCTTGAATAAAATCAATCTATTAGTGCCTCCCTCGACGCAGGGGATCATGCTCTCTCATTGTATTTGCTCTGTGCCGACCGTGGGTCCATGCTAGCTCATTAGCATGAGCAGTGCTTTATGATTAGCATTAGCATTATCATTAGAGTGTGAAAGCAGAGCGCTTGTATACGTCTGGACGTGAGGAGGGCGCCGAGAGACTCCTGAGATGCAGCATCCGGAAAACGCAGTGTGTTGTGAAGGAAAACGGTTCATCCAAGCAACCCATGATGGGTCTGATGGAGAACGCTGGCGTGTGACTTCCTGTTTGCATTATCGACTTCCTTCTACTTGTTTTTAATTCGCTGGCATGCATTGAGCGTTACCCGTCCAGACGCAGACGTCAGGTGTCCGGGCGTAATGTTTAGGGTGCAAGGAGATGGAGGTCAGGAGTGGAAGGGATAGAGACATGTCATTAAGTGAGCAGGTAAGGGTGACACCTTTGGGCTTGGAACCCAGCACCCTTCGACCGGGAGTCAAACACTCATTTTTTATATTTTAATATCGCGACGAATATTCATAATTATTGAATAATGGGTATTTCTGACGAGAGGCTGACAGGAAAAACATAATCGCAACATATAAAGTAGCTGCAGCATGTGATTTGTCATTAAAAATGCCTATTTGACCTCATATTGCCAGCTGGTGCTGTAGCAGTCAGCGTGGTTCGGACGGCTCTCACTGCTGTTCCCTCACAGAGGTGCAGAGGAAAATGTGTTTTTCTGCTCTTTAAATGGGAAATCTAGCTGGGATCTGTTTATGCTGGAGAAATGTCCGCCGGCCATTTTTAGTCAAGTCCTCCGAGACTCCATGTATTTGAGGGCTGGGGAGGTTGCAGACCGGGGGGGGGGGGTGGGGGGGTTGTTGTCATGGTGATGACATGAGTCTGGTCCACCAGGGTGCTGCTAATGTTGAATAATTATGCAGGGTTTTTTTCTCTCTCCTGCCCCCCCCCCCCCCCCAGTCATAGGAACGGTGAACTCAGCCCCTGATTTGTCAATGTTTGGCAAAACAAGAAATGACTTTGATGAATGGCGCCTAAATGGCGATGAAGACGAATCATTGGCCTCCGAACCACCGCCCGCTGTAGGCGAGGTCGCTGCCATTTAGTAACCAGCTCCCGGGTCACATGTGGTTAATATTCTGTGTCGATCTCAGCACTGCAAGATGTTAGCGCCTGTTAGCTCCTGTTAGCTTGGTGTCTCCACAGAGAAACACTGATACTGAAGCTGGTATTGATGACTGTAGCTACAACAGCCACAGCTAAAACTACAACTAGAGCTAAAACTGCAACTATAACGAAAGCTACAACTACAAATACAGCTATAGCTACAGCTATTAGCTTTTAGCTACAGGCTAATTTCCTATATGCAAGTTCCACCTCTCCGGCCAAATATGCTAATTTGATTTACAAAAGGAATCGGCTGTTTTCATTGGGTCGAAGATAACACATTTTAATAATAACATTTTAACTGTTTATTAGTTACAATACACACACACACACACACACACACGTGCATTGAGCTGTCAGATGAGTGTGCACGTGAAGAGGGCAGACGCCAGGCGTGGCGTTCTCTCTGATTAGCGGCCAGTTAATCACAGCGTGTCTGTGAGAGAGTGTGTGTGTGAGAGAGTGTGTGTGTGTGAGAGAGTGTGTTAATATCTTACGCTGAAAGGCTTTAAGAAACACATTGATAGACATTAGAGTTGATGTTGCTTGTATAATTTTTTGTTAAATGTTCTTATTTTGTATGAAAGCAGAAATTATGTTCATGGTCTCTCCTACTCATGGTCTCTCTTTCTGTCTTTCTACTGTAGAGTAACAGAATAGAGGTTGTTTGATGAAGTATCTCTGCCTCTGTCCGTCTCTCTGTCTCTGTCTGTCTGTCTGTCTGTCTCTCTCTCTCTCTCTGTCTCTCTCTCTCTCTCTGACGCGTCAACTTTTTCCCTGGTTTTCAGCGGGTCACATGACCAGCGGTGTTGCTGTCAGGTTGTCAGGTGTATGTGGTTGTCATGACGGCAGAGGGCACCGCACGCTTGGTGACTTCCTGTCTGCCGTGGTCACTTCCTGTCGCTGGATAGTCATGTGACTTTGTATCCAATTTAACATTTATACATACGTTTCTAAAACCATAAAGACCATATTATGATCCTTAATGAGTATTGTATTGCGTGCATTATTATATTACATGCATATTTAACAGTAGATTTATACAGCCAGGATGAGGACTTTTAATATATGCTGCACATGCTGTCTTGTCATAGCGTAATATATTTAAGTCAACAATTGAACATTAATAACACACCATGTTTCAGTCACCAACATGCGCACACTTTTACGATGGGCAGCACCGTTCTACATGCAGAGGAACACAAAGTAGACACGCTGGTGATTTATTGATCCAGTTGAACAAGGTAAGGTAATATTTGAGAGGTGTAAAGAGAGCGAGCGGGAAAGAGCAAGATTTAGAAACTAAACAACAAAAGAACGCGCCCTCTCTCTCTGCCCCCTCCCTCCCTCTCTCTCTCTGCTCCCTCCCTCCCTCTCTGCTCCCCCCTCTCTGCCCCCTACCTCTCTGCTCCCTCCTTCCCTCTCTGCTCCCTCCTTCCCTCTCTGCCCCCTACCTCTCTGCTCCCCCCTTCCCTCTGCTCCCTCCTTCCCTCTCTGCCCCCCCTTCCCTCTCCTCCCTCTTTCCCTCTGCTCCCTCCTTCCCTCTCTGCTCCCTCCTTCCCTCTCTGCTCCCTCCTTCCCTCTCTGCTCCCTCCTTCCCTCTATGCTCCCTCCTTCCCTCTCTGCCCCCCCTTCCCTCTGCTCCCTCTTTCCCCCTGCTCCCTCCTTCCCTTTCTGCTCCCTCCCTTTCTGCTCCCTCCTTCCCTCTGCTCCCTCCTTCCCTCTATGCTCCCTCCTTCCCTCTCTGCTCCCTCCTTCCCTCTCTGCTCCCTCCTTCTCTCTCTGCTCCCTCCCTCTGCTCCCTCCTTCCCTCTCTGCTCCCTCCCTCCCTCCATGCTCCCTCCTTCCCTCTATGCTCCCTCCTTCCCTCTCTGCTCCCTCTTTTTCTCTCTGCTCCCTCCTTTTCTCTCTGCTCCCTCCTTACCTTTCTGCTCCCTCCTTTCCTCTCTGCTCCCCCCTCTGCTCCCTCCTTCCCTCTCTGCTCCCTCCCTCTCTGCTCCGTCCTTCCCTCTCTGCCCCTCCTTCCCTCTCTGCTGCCTCCTTCCCTCTCTGCCCCCTCCTTCCCTCTCTGCTCCCTCCTTCCCTCTATGCTCCCTCCTTCCCTCTCTGCTCCCTCCTTCCCTCTCTGTTCCCTATGTTTCTACGGCATTGAGATGATAACACTGTGTGCGCAAATATGGTTGACAGGCAAGATGGATTCCCCGAACCAATCAGGGAAGAGATGCCCTGATTGGTCAGAAGTGAGCCGGGAGCGGTCTAACATCTAAATGCTCTCATACAGAGGCAGGTCAACTGGAAACAGATATCCTCACAGAGCATTTCACTCACTCATAGCCGACGGACGGCTAGGACATTTCTAACAAATTACACTCAAATAATAGCTCTTAAATCGTACCTACAGCAGCTTTAATAATGATATAATATATAATAATGCTTAAATCTTACCTACAGCAGCTTTAATAATGCTAGTATATATAATAATGCTTAAATCGTACATACAGCAGCTTTAATAATGCTATAATATATAATAATGCTTAAATCTTACCTACAGCAGCTTTAATAATGATATAATATATAATAATGCTTAAATCTTACCTACAGCAGCTTTAATAATGCTAGTATATATAGTAATGCTTAAATCTTACCTACAGCAGCTTTAATAATGCTATAATATATAATAATGCTTAAATCGTACCTACAGCAGCTTTAATAATACTAGTATATATATATAATGGCTCTTAAATCTTACCTACAGCAGCTTTAATAATACTAGTATATATATATATATATAATGGCTCTTAAATCTTACCTACAGCAGCTAGTATATATATATAATGGCTCTTAAATCTTACCTACTGCAGCTTTAATAATACTAGTATATATATATAATGGCTCTTGAATCTGACCTACAGCACCTTTAATAATACTAGTATAGATATAATGGCTCTTAAATCTTACCTACTGCAGCTTTAATAATACTAGTATATATATATAATGGCTCTTAAATCTTACCTACAGCAGCTTTAATAATACTAGTATAGATATAATGGCTCTTAAATCTTACCTACTGCAGCTTTAATAATACTAGTATATATATATAATGGCTCTTAAATCTTACCTACAGCAGCTTTAATAATGCTAGTATATATAATGGCTCTTAAATCTTACCTACTGCAGCTTTAATAATACTAGTATATATATATAATGGCTCTTAAATCTTACCTACTGCAGCTTTAATAATGCTAGTATATATATAATGGCTCTTAAATCTTACCTACAGCAGCTTTAAGTAATTCAGTTTTCTAGAGGTTGCAGGACAGTGGTTCGGGTGTTCGACTCCCAGCTGAAAGGTACTTGGTTCGAACCCCTCTGTCCACAGTTTACCTGCTTCTTAATGAGATGTATCTAACAAAAACATAATGAGTAAGTCGCTTTGGATCAAATCTGCTAAATCACCAAATAGTTTTGGGGGGAGGATTTTCTTGATGTGCATCATAATACCATGTCTAGCTGTAGACCCGCTCCTCAGTGACATGGACCTGAGCTCACTGCTCCTCTGTGCAGATGTGGGGTGGTACTGTACGCTGTCCAGGGCCCCCGGGGGCCACCCTATCACACACATGATGCCTCTTTTGTCTCGGGGGACATACCAGGAGACAGGGGGGGTGCAGCAGGAATCCAGAATATTCTGAAAGTGTACAATGGACGTCGCTCGGGCGGCGGTGTCCTGAAAGATCTGTCATTTCAGGGGAAAACGAGGGAGAGAAAGAGAGGGGGGAGGGAAGGAGGGAGAGAGGAGAGAAACGAGGAGGGGTGAGAGACGGAGAGGGAGAGAGAGAGTAAGAGAGGAGGGGGGAGAGAGACGGGGTAGTGAGGTTCTTTCTATACCGAACCGTTGGTACCTCGTTGTCGTTTTGTCGCTCGGTATCCAGGCGATGGCCAATCACAGTCCCCCTCCTGTCCCCTCACAGTGGGACTCCCGTCACAGGGAGGAGCTGAAAGGAGGCACTGCGGGGGGGGAGGAGGTGTCGGAGGACTGATATTTAGTCAGCTCATTACGGACGGACGGACGGACGGACGGGGGGGACGGGAGAGCGGGGAGCGGGGGGGGGGGAGGGGGGGGGGGGGGGGTGGTCAGTAGGGTCAGGTACTAGAGTAGGCTGCAGTACATGTAACACACCAAGTCACATCTTTCTGATCCGTAAACTCAGATTTTACGCATTGGAGTACAAATGTAGATGTAAACATTATTGACAGTATATATACTATATGAGAGGGGGGGAGAGAGAGAGAGAGACAGAGAGAGAGAGAGAGAGAGAGACAGAGAGAGAGACAGAGAGAGGGGGAGAGAGAGAGGGGGAGAGAGAGCGCTAAATCAACAGAGAGAGAGAATTTCTTTAAGAGAAAAGGTAAAAAAAACAGTTGCTTTTATCCTGCTGCAAATGGGATATTGGCGCCTAAAGCTCTTGCTCTCTCATTCACTCACTCTGTCTCTCGCCCTCTCTCACTCTCTTTCTTACCTTTCTCTCTTTTCTGTTAGACCTCAATAACACACACACACACACACACACACACAGGGCAGAGTGGAGCTCTCTGCCATCTCCAGCTGTCGCCAGGGAGACAAAAGGAGGAGGGGGAGGTGGGGGAGAGGGGGGGTTTGAATAGAAAGATAAACTGAAGAGCCCCCCCCCCCCCACAGTAAGACCCTTGTCATGTGCATTAGGCAGAATCTCCTTCAGACCCTCTACATGATAACACACACACACACACATACACACACACACACACACACACACACACACACACACACACACACACACACACACACACACACACACTTATATCGACACATGCACACTTACACACTAACATTGACACACACACACACACACACACACACGGTGCTGCCTCCTCCATCATGTAACGTGCAGCTGTTGGTTCTCTATGAAGCCTCAGGTCTCATGTTAACCTATAATGCTAACCACGCATGCTAACCTACGCTATCTGGTCATGCTAACCACTCATGCTAACCTACGCTATCTGCTCATGCTAACCTATAATGCTATCCATTCATGCTAAGAGCTGATGCTAACCTATAATGCTATCCGTTCATGCTAACCACTCATGCTAACCTATGCTATCTGCGCATACTAACCTATAATGCTAACCACTCATGCTAACCTACGCTATCTGCTCATGCTAACCTATAATGCTGACTGCTCATGCTAACCTGTGCTATCTGCTCATGCTAACCTATAATGCTATCCACTCAAGCTAACCGCTGATGCTACATGATGACGCTAACCTATAATGCTATCAGTTCATGCAAACCTATAATGCTATTCACTCATGCTAACCGCTGATGCTAGCCATTCATGCTAACCTATAATGCTATCCGCTCATGCTAATGCTGATACTAACCGCCCAGTTAGCCCTGATGGGGGATCCACACACCAGACATGTTGAGCGTGTGTGTGTGTGTGTGTGTGTTTTAATGTGTGTGTCTGAGAGAGAGATTAATTATTTTTATAATTAGTAAAATAAATAAATAAGTATTTGTATGATGATGAATGTGTTTGAGTGTATTCTGGGTTGAGATGAATGATGTTTGTACAATTTTTATGCATTTTTGATGGCAATTGTGAAATAGGAGTTTAGATATTGGACCTATATATTATATTATTATATTATATTATATTATGTTATATTATATTATATTATGTTATATTATAAAGGCCTGTATTGTACATTATCTTATATATTAGAAAGACAAGGCTAGTCTACTCCTCTCCTTTTCTATCCTCTTACTCCTCTCCCCTCTCTCCTTCTCTACTTTAATTTCTCCTGTTCTCCCCTCATCATCTCTCCTCCTCTCCTCCCCTCATCATCTCTCTCCTCTCTTCTCCTCCCCTCATCATCTGTCCTCCTCTCCTCCCCTCATCATCTCTCTTCTCCTCCCCTCATCATCTATCCTCCTCTCCTCATCATCTCTCCTCTCTTCTCCTCCTCTCCTCCCCTCATCATCTCTCCTCCTCTCCTCTCTTCTCCTCCCCTCATCATCTCTCCTCCTCTCCTCTCTTCTCCTCCCCCCATCATCTCTCCTCCCCTCATCACCTCCTCTCTCCTCTCCTCCCCTCATCATCTCTCCTCCTTTCCTCCCCTCATCATCTCCTCCCCTCTCCTCTTCATCTCTCCTCTCCTCTCCTCTCCTCTCCTCTCCTCTCCTCTCCTCATCTCTCCTCCTCTCTACTCTCCTCTCTTGTCGGGCTTTTCAGCCGCCCTACCTCGCGCGCTCTATACGCTCCTCGAGCCGTTTTCCACCGTCGGCAACATGTGGAGTAGCCGTTGCCGTGGCAACGGAGGGGCTGTGACATGTGCTCGAGACAGGCGGCGCGAGGCCGCGCGGTATAAAGGAGGGGCTCGCGCCGCACCTCGTAGAAGGGGGAAGAAGAAAAAAAAAACTCCCGCTCCTCCGCTCATTCCTCCCCTCGCGACGCCGGCGCGTGGAGGTTCCCGCTCATCCCCGAAGACCGAGACCCGGGACGGACGAAGGACGAAGGACCGGCTCCGGGTTTATGACTCCGTTTGCACCGGGAGACCCCCCCCCCACACACACACACCTCCACCTCCGGGTCGCGCGCTCCTCCACCCGGCGGACGGAGGAAGAAACCGCCTCACCTCAACGTGTTTCGGGTCGGCGGGAGAGAGAGGATGATGATGGACGGGGGCGACGTCGTCGCCGGCGGACTCCGTGTCCGGGTCCGGGTCGGTGGAATAGGACGACCCGGTAGAGGCCGGTCTCGCCGTCAGCAGCAGCAGCAACAGCAGCAGCGTCTCTCCCTGGCTCCCGGTAGGCTACCGGGACTCGACCCCATGTCGTGTTGTTAGCTGTGTATGCTAGCAGCAGGACGGCGGGAGAAAACACCCGCGAAATGTCGCATTTTTTTCCACGCGCCTAAACGTGATTTTTTTTTTCTTCTTACGCACCAACTGATTTTAATGACGTGTTAAATGTTCCGTTATGCTTGCGTCACGCGACCCCCGCCCGCCTCCCGGATAACACCCAAATAAGGACTTTTTTTTCTGCTACAAATTAATTAATTGGTTAAATTAATTAAAAAACTAAATCTAGAATTACATTTTAAAGGTGAACGCTCGCAGTAAAGCAGACGTCTATTTTAACCAAAAATGTTTTAAGCTAAATCTTATTCATTTATTCACTTTTGTTGTTTTTTTTAAACAGATATATACTATGTTGGTTACCACTACCTGCATGTTAAAGTAAAAATGCAAAACTTAATTTATATTCTTTTGATCATTTAATTCGCTATACCGTTATTTTTGGAGGGGACGATTTCTTTTGAGTGAAGTTTTATCCAGTTTTATATTCTAAATATTCCTATTTTATATTATTTATTTTTGTGGAATGAATTTATTGAGGGCTTTTGTTTTGTAGGCCTATAGCTTTTATATAAAGGTTGTACTCTTGTGTCAAGTGTGTGCGCGCATGTGTGTGCAGGTGTTTGTAAGTGTGTGTGTGTGCGTGTGTGTGTGCGCGTGTGCATGTGTGTGTGCGTGTGTGTGTGTGTGTGTGTGTTCCAGTACTCGTTTGCCAGGAGGTTTTGTCTAAGTCTGCGTGAACTCTTCCAAGGCATTGGGATTAATTTGAGGTTAGCAGCACATCTTTGTCTCCATCACAAGTCGCAGCGCATCCAAAACAATGTCCCTCTGCCTCGCTCCCTGGGACCCTTCCTCGCTCGTCCCCCCGGGACTCCCTACCCTGTCCACCCATCTGCCTTTTGTTTAGCAAGGGGCCAGATAATCCCCCACGCCCCCCAGGTCCACTCTCACTGCTTTACCCCCAACCTGCCTCCCCCCGGGTCCACGCTCCCTACTTTACCCCAGACCTGCCCCCCAGGTCCACACTCCCTACCTTACCCCCAACCCGCCCCCCCAGGTCCACACTCCCTGCTTTACTCCAGACCTCCCCCCCAGGTCCACACTTACTGCTTTACTCCAGACCTGCCCCCCAGGTCCACACTTCCTGCTTTACCCCCAACCTCCCCCCCATGTCCACACTCACTGCTTTACTCAAGACCTGCCCCCCAGGTCTACACTCCCTGCTTTACCCCCAACCTCCCCCCCATGTCCACACTCACTGCTTTGCTCAAGACCTGCCCCCCAGGTCTACACTCCCTGCTTTACCCCCATCCTCCCCCCCCATGTCCACACTCACTGCTTTACTCAAGACCTGCCCCCCAGGTCCACAATCCCTGCTTTACCCCCAACCTGCACCTCCATCCCAGGATTCTCTCTGGGTACTGTGTGCTAACGGCTGACGTTAGTCACATCCCTGTAGGGTTCACATTCCCTCTTCTGCTCTCATGTTGAGTAGAAGCAGATTCTATTGTATTCTTTACTGATGCCGTAATGCAGGTTGCTGGGTTCACTTTAGGCTCCCTATGAATTCAGAAATTTGTTTTATTTTATTATTTTTAAATGCTGAGTATTTACAAAATTACATTTAAATAATGAATTACAAATTTTGCATTTAAATAGCCATTTCAACACAAAAAAAAAGCTTTGTAATTTTTTGCATTAACTACTTTTTCGTCACATTGAGGTTTTACCAATTCTACCTGTGTACACGGGTCTGTCTGTCTGCCCACCTGTTTGTCTGAAGGGCACTTGTTTAATATCTACCACCAAAAAAATGAAGGGAAAAAAAAAGAAAGCAGGCAGGGGTGGGGGAGCTGGTGGGCAGGCTAGCGGCGCTACTATGCTAATGCGTTCCTCAAATACCGCCTCACAAGGAACTGCGTATGTCGAATCACGTTGGCAAATGTGAAATGAAAATTTGCAAGTACAATCACCATCAGGAGCAGATGGACAATAGAGCGCTCCACCGCTCGCTTTCATCCTGACAACAAAACCAAGAAGATTCATCTGTGATTTCGTATTGAATACATATTGAGAATCACGACCCAAAATCCAAGGGCAAATTTACTTCGATTTTTAAAATAGTTTTTGCTACAGATTAAAAACCAACCCCACTTCTTCTTTCCCCCAGTTCATACTGTCATCACCCTGTTAATGTTTTGTTTTCAACGTGTTTTAGTAGTGTAACATTGCATTCGTACATCATACTATATATAATGCTAACATCATACATCATACTCTATATAATACATACACATATATTATATATACATGACATTTGAAATGTGTCATGTGACTGAATGGTTGAGCAGAGCGGGAAGGAAGGGTCTGAGGTCAGCCACAGAGCGTTATTACTGGTCCCCGGTCGCTGAATAGACCGCCGTGGTCGGATTTACACGGATGTTTAATGGTAATATGGATATAGGGTCGGATAGGGATTTTGATTGGTGGATGTTTAATGGTAATATGGATATAGGTTGGATAAGGATTTTGATTGGTGGATGTTTAATGGTAATATGGATATAGAGGCGGATAGGGATGTTGATTGGTGGATGTTTAATGGTAATATGGATATAGGGTCAGATAGGGATTTTGATTGGTGGATGTTTAATGGTAATATGGATATAGGGTCAGATAGGGATTTTGATTGGTGGATGTTTAATGGTAATATGGATATAGGTTGGATAAGGATTTTGATTGGTGGATGTTTAATGGTAATATGGATATAGGTTGGATAAGGATGTTGATTGGTGGATGTTTAATGGTAATATGGATATAGGTTGGATAAGGATTTTGATTGGTGGATGTTTAATGGTAATATGGATATAGGGTCAGATAGGGATTTTGATTGGTGGATGTTTAATGGTCATATGGATATAGGTTGGATAAGGATTTTGATTGGTGGATGTTTAATGGTAATATGGATATAGGGTCAGATAGGGATTTTGATTGGTGGATGTTTAATGGTAATATGGATATAGGTTGGATAAGGATTTTGATTGGTGGATGTTTAATGGTAATATGGATATAGGTTGGATAAGGATGTTGATTGGTGGATGTTTAATGGTAATATGGATATAGGTTGGATAAGGATTTTGATTGGTGGATGTTTAATGTTAATATGGATGTAGGTTGGATAACGATTTTGATTGGTGGATGTTTAATGGTAATATGGATATAGGGTCGGATAGGGATTTTGATTGGTGGATGTTTAATGGTAATATTGATATAGGGTCGGATAGGGATGTTGATTGGTGGATGTTTAATGGTAATATGGATATAGGGGCGGATAGGGATGTTGATTGGTGGATGTTTAATGGTAATATGGATATAGGGGTGGATAGGGATGTTGATTGGTGGATGTTTGATAGTAATAAATAACGGCTATGCATCTCTTGCTCGTCACTCCCCTCCTACACCCCTGTGCCTCCAAGCATCTATTAACCACTGCTAGCTTTTCAATTACTGCAAATTTCTCCTACATCTGCCTTGGTAGCACATTTTAAATAAGTGTTAAGTAACCCCCTGCCCCCCCACCCCTTCCTCATACACACACACACACACACACACACACATACTCCCCGCCCAAACAAAAAATACTCGCCGAACCATGAACTCTCCTCCGCTTTCCTCCCCCCACTCCCCCCCTCCTACACCCTGATCCCTGACAACCCGCAACCCGCCGACCAGCTTGATGGAGCACCGGAGGTCAGGCTGCTGTCGTCTGACCCAGCAGACCTGCGGGCTAACATGCTAATGCTAACATGCTAATGCCAACATGCTAACGCCACCAGTGCTAGCACAGGCCACGGTGACAGAGGAGAGATGGAGGAGGAGGATGCTGAAGAGCATCCGTCCAGTGAAAGACGAAGGAGTGCGATGGCGAGATCTATGAATTATGGGCCATTAGCCGCTGAGCCAGATCCAATCTCTCTCCATAAAATGTAATTTGACAAAACAATGAGAGAACTCTGGAGTAAAAAGACCAATGAAGTTATTTGAACACGACAGAGGAAAAGAGGGCCTATGTGTTTGGCAGTAGACGATGAAGAAGGGGGCGTGTGAATCAGCAGTAATACATTATTAATTGTTTTCTTCATGGTTGTAATAAGTCCCCGCCTCACGCCCAGCTAGCTTGGCTTCTCGTTATTCCTCCCAAACCGTCCGCCTGTCTCATCTCACCACCACATTCACAGAAACAATTAAACACACAGCTACAGTCAGCGTCGTTCTGACGGACCAATGCAATATTAATATCTGCAGCCTCTCCATCAGACGCCCCCCCCCCCCCCGCCGTTCTCTATATGACTCATATGAGGAGCGGGAAAAAACATTTTTCTACATCCCTCCGGCGCTGGAGTTCTTACACTCCAATGTGTTCATAGCGGCGCAGCGAGAACAGTCCAAGTCCCACCTCGTCCTTTCAGGACCCACCTCATCCTTTCAAGACCCGACTCGTCCTTTCAAGACCCGACTAGTCCTTTCAAGACCCACTGCGTCCTTTCAGGACCCGACTAGTCCTTTCAAGACCCACCTCGTCCTTTCAAGACCCGACTCGTCCTTTCAAGACCCACCGCGTCCTTTCAAGACCCGACTAGTCCTTTCAAGACCCACCGCGTCCTTTCAAGACGCCGCATTACTATGCAGTCACTCTCACTGGCAGCTTAGCGCTCGCCACAAAGCTGGAGACCACTGCTGTCCCTGCATTGTGGTTTCATTATGAGGACACTGCTGTCCCCGCATTATGGTTTCATTAGGAGTACACCGCTGTCCCTGCATTGTGGTTTCATTATGAGGACACTGCTGTCCCTGCATTATGGTTTCATTAGGAGTACACCGCTGTCCCTGCATTGTGGTTTCATTAGGAGTACACCGCTGTCCCTGCATTGTGGTTTCATTATGAGGACACTGCTGTCCCTGCATTTTGGTTTCATTATGAGGACACTGCTGTCTCTGCATTGTGGTTTCATTATGAGGACACTTTAGTCCCTTCATTGTGGTTTCATTATGAGGGGACTGCTGCACCGATAAATGAGATGCTAGGGGGGAGCGGGGGGGGAGGGTCTGGGGAGCGGGGGGGGAGGGTCTGGGGAGCGGGGGGGAGTGGTTGGGGGGGGGGGGGGGGGGTGATGGAAACCTCCAAAACCTCACAAGCATTCCAGAACAATTGTAGTGCCCGGCGGGGGGGGGGGGGAGGGGGGGGAGAGTCTGGGGGGGGTGGAGGGGGTGAGGGGGGCTGCAACCTCCCAGGGGGTCCTCAGGACTGATGGGCTGGGGAGATCAAGCAGCGCTGCCCCCTCTCTACCCGCCGCTTTCAAACACTCTTCCCCCCACCTCACTCCCCACCTCACCCCCCATCTCCACCACAGGGACACCACTACTTTGGGGGTGTTTTTTCCCGTTCCCCTCCCGCCCCTGGAGACCGGCTTCCTGCCATTACAGGAGTCGTCCCAGATTGTTTTGCATCACCGCAGATTTTCCAAGACAATAAGATTCATAGCGAGAGGAGTTTCGAATTGAAATGCGCAGCCTGAAATGACTCTGGAACAAGATAATGACTAGCTTCACCATGCCTTGATAATAGTGTAGCCGAGAAAGGCTTTTTTTATGTTGTAAAGAATGATGACATAAAAGAATAGCTAATTATTCCCCTTTTGTCAAAAGTTGTTTTTTTTCATCATCTCTATTGATTCCCTTTGATAATTCTATATCGAGAAGAATAGTTGGAGGTGGCAGCATCGCAATTTGCAGCCTTTCTGTCTCTGGGCTGTGCCTTGTCTCGGCATTGTTGTCCAGATCATTACAGAGTGTATAATAAGGAGGGGGATTATGGTGTCTTTTGTTATCCATCGGCCGCCAGGTAGAGCTCCACAGGCCCATTATCCAGTGGAGTTCGCTGATCTCTGAGATGAACTGCACGCGGCGACCGCGCCCGATGGAAAGCTCAATGGACAATCTCGCCCAGCTCTTCAAATCACAGGATCTTTTCTCTTTTTCTCAGGCTCTGAAACGGTCGTTCAAACAGCGACTCAGTCTATCACGCGTTGTCCGCCCAGTTATCTCACACAGTGGGCCGTGAAGAGGGGGAGGAGGAGGAAGAATAAAAAAAGTGTTTTCCCGGCGCTGTTTGCTGCAGGACGGCGGGTTCTCGGGCGCTGGCATGGTGTGTCGGGGTGGTGGGAAATGGCGAGATGCTTGAGCGCATCGCAGCGTGTCGTCCGTTATGGAAATGAAGGCGAGTTAGATAGTGTTGTATAGACGCGATGAATTCAGAGCACTTTGCTGAGCGGAAGTGCTGGCACAGATGGGTGAACAAACACAAACAATTATGCTTTTTCTTCAGCCACACTCGTATGCAAATTCATTTTCCTAAACAAATATGCCGCCATATGGTTTCAACCCTTGTCTCCTAATGTGAAATTAAACATTTGACCAAACCTTTGAAAATACAGGTTTGTTTTTCATGCTTGTGAGGGTATTCCAAATAGAATAGCGCAATGAATGATTAGACGTGCAATAGCGTCAGCATTGTATTGACAGAAATATCTGCAGTGTGTTAGAGGATCGCACTTCACCGTGACCGTGGACAATGAACATCTAGCGTGACCAGAACCCCTCTGGATGCTTTCAAAGCTTTAATACCTTTCTGTTCTGTGTTGAAGATGGAGTAAAAGGTTTCTGTAATATGAAGTTTATTTTGCAGCTGGATGTGAAACAGGATATTAGTGCAGGACCAATACACCCTGCAGTCATCTTCCCTCTGGATTGTATTTGTGATTAGATTTGATTTGTGATAGCGGCTGTATTCGTGCGATAGAGGACGACCTCGCTGTGTCCCGGTTGGACGTGGGCATCATAAAAACGCTCGTCACTGTAGAGGAAATTATCGATGGCGGTAGAAGGTCCATCTCACGTTGTCTAAATACGCCACCATCGTTTCACTTTCGCTTCTCCATTAGCCAGAGAGGTGCACCTGCTGCCGTTAGCACCCAGCCTGACCGACAGCGACAGGAAATTGAATCCCTAATCCGAGAGTTAAATACCCTCCCTTCCCCCATTCCTTCCTCCCCCACGTCTTTTGTGTTGCTCAGATCTCCCATAAGAGGATGACAACACAATACCCTCTCCCCTCTGTAACCACTCATCTCTGAATGGAAATCCCCAATGTTACCAGAAGATAATTCTATATTAATATGAAACACTGATTCATGATCCCCAACTTTACTACTACTGCCGCCAATAATGTTCACTTTTACATTTCTACGGCTCATATTGAGCTGTCTAGTCTCAGGTCTCAAACCTTCCTTCCTTCCTTCCTTCCTTCCTTCCTTCCTTCCTTCCTTTCTTCCTTCCTTCATTCCTGAAATAAAGACTTCTCTTCAACGTTAAGTTAAATTGTGAATATAGATATATTTTTGGTGTATTTTTGTTGCGTATCCCTTTTCCCCTTATTTAATCTAGTGCTTCTGCTGCTGTGACACCCAACATTTCCTGCCTGGGATCAACAAAGTTCCTCTGATCGTTTTGTTCTTGTCTGGGATCAACAAAGTTCCTCTTCTCTTGTCGTCCTCCAGGGCAGTCAGATCAACCAGATCCCCACCAAGTACAGCCAGGCCGAGTCCACCAAGTTCCTGGTGCTGACCGTGGTGTCGCTGCTGTGCATCGTGGCGGTGTTGCTTGCTTCCACCGTGGTGTACTGTCTGCGCCACCGCTCCCACCACAAGCTGAAGGAGAAGCTCAGCAGTCTGGGAACCGACACCCCCGGTGACACCACCTCAACCTACCAGGTAGGACCGCTCCCGCCTCCGCTGTAATCGTCTCTAAAGTGTCTTATATTCCAATAGAAGTTGTGAGGTTTAGTTAATAAATCTGTTTCGCTCCATTTTCCATGTTTGCGACTGAAGATTCGCTATGAAACTGCTTGCAATTGGCAACTACTTGCAAAAGAATCACAAGATAACATTCTGTGCCCCTAAAATTTCAATTTCTCCCAGGGGAAAAAGTCAGCCCTGGGTAGGGGTTAGACAGTACAGAGACAGGTCATTAAGGAGCAGGTAGGGGTTAGACAGTACAGAGACAGGTCATTAAGGAGCAGGTAGGGGTTAGACAGTACAGAGACAGGTCATTAAGGAGCAGGTAGGGGTTAGACGGTACAGAGACAGGTCATTAAGGAGCAGGTAGGGGTTAGACGGTACAGAGACAGGTCATTAAGGAGCAGGTAGGGGTTAGACGGTACAGACAGATCATTAAGGAGCAGGTAGGGGTTAGACAGTACAGAGACAGGTCATTAAGGAGCAGGTAGGGGTTAGACAGTACAGAGACAGGTCATTAAGGAGCAGGTAGGGGTTAGACAGTACAGAAACAGGTAATTAAGGAGCAGGTAGGTAAGACATGTTGCTCACTGGGATATCTGTGAGGGCACAAACTCTAAACCTATGGGTTTGTTTGGGACATAACCCTAACCCCAGGATCATAACCATAACCCTAACCCCAGGATCATAACCCTAACCCTAACCCCAGGATCATAACCATAACCCTAACCCCTGGAATCACCCTGGAACGGCATACGCATGACTGAAGTCTTGTTCCCGGTTGTCATGCGGTGATTTAAAAGTTAGTTGAAGAAGAATTGCCAACTAAAAAGCATATACTGCCACAATGTGAGGGGTGGGGGGGGTTCTGTGGGACCGCAGCCTGTTGTGGGCCAGTCTGGTCCCAGTGGTCCCAGTCCCTCCCCGCCTTCTGGTAGACTGTGGACTATGGTTGCGGATTGAACCCAGAACCTTCTAGCTGGGAGTCGAACACCCTGGCCACTAGACTGCGTCGATTATCAACGGGAGACACAAGGCTGTTCTGTAGCGGTGATGTTCTCCGGCACTCCTTGGAGAAGAAACGACTGCTGTAGTTGGACAAACCGAACATCATTATGAACAGACGTCTGTGTCTTGCCGGTTGCTGGTTAGGGTGGATAACTCTCTATTGCTCCACACCGACGTATTCCTCCTCTCTCTCTGCTTGCTCTAATTGTTCCTTGGCCGGAATAGCAGAGTGTGAAATTTAATTTACAGAATCCAATATGAAGTAGCTTTTGAACAAAGAATTTGATTGCGATATCTCTCTCTCGCGCTCTCTCTCTCGCTCTCTCTCTCGCGCTCTCTCTCTCTCTCTCTCACTCACTCTCTCTCTCTCTCTCTCTCTCGCTCTCTCTCTCGCTCCCCCATCTCTCTGTCTCTCTATTTCCCACCCTCTGTCTCTCTCTCTGTCTCTCTCTCTCCCCCCCCCCCCCCCCCCATCTTCCCCCCCCCCCCCCTCTCCCCCCTGACCTTTTCCCCAGCAGGGTTTTAAATGAGAGTGGTCCACAGAGCATTGATTCTATAATGAGCCGCTCCGTCCCCTAAGTGCTCAGAGGCGGAGGTCTCCCGCCTAATAGAACCGGACTCAGCCGGGAAGAGCGGGCTGTAGAGACCGCGGCGCTGTGTCAAAAAACACGGGATGGTCCATTTACACGCTGCAGAGAGAGAGAAACGTGGAGACGTGTTTTATGTGATTGACATGGACCCAGCAGTGACCCCAAGTGCTCTCAGAGGTCGACCGGGCTAATGAAGACAAAATGGCGTCCTCGGGTCTTCATGAAATATTAGTTGTTCTTTAATCGTCATCTTTTAGTTGGGAAGTTACTTTTAGTGGTTTACATTTGTTTTATATAATATATGTTATTGCATATTTGGATATAGTTTTAGATTTTATTTTTAAATAATGTAGTTTATTAAATCTAGTTTCTTAGATTCTACATTTTCTGCTCATAATGTAGTTAATTTAGTTTGTGTAGTTTTTACGTTAGTGTTTTGTGTTAGTTGTAGTAGAGAGGAACTACAAGACATCAGCACTCAGCCACCATCTTAGACGGTGTGAATCATCTGTCAACCTAGCAGGTGTCCAGGCCTTTCCCGTGTGTGTATGTGTGTGTGCGTGTGTGTGTGTGTGCGTGCACTGACTTGCACCTGCACACACACATACAATCCCAAACACACACACACACTCTTATTAGTGCATTTCTTCTCATTGTGTTGCTGGGGCAGGAGGCTCCGTGTGCCCCACCCCCGACCTGTCAATCAAGTGCTCCTGGAGTGAAGTGTGAAGAGGGATTGGCCGATGCTGACAAAGGGGGAGAGTGATTGACAGGCCCATGCTGTTTGTCTGTCTGTGTGTGTGTGTGTGTGTGTGTGTGTGTGTGTGTGTGTGTGTGTGTGTGTGTGTGTGTGTGTGTGTGTGTGTGTGTGTGTGTGTGTGTGTGTGTGTGTGTGGGAGGGAGGGGGGGGGAGCGGGATCGAAGATGCTTTGTGTCTGTCAATCACAGCCCTGCCTGGGTACTAGGGCAGCGACAGCAGTGAATGAAAGCTTTCTAGGAAGGTGATGTAGATTAGAGTCACCATCTAACTTCACTTAATCATTCTTCCTGTACTAAGATTAAGATTACGGTTAATAATAATAGTAATAGTAGTTATAGTAGTAATAATAATAATAATAATAATAATAATAATAGTAGCATTAATAGTAGTAATAATACTAATAATACTAATAAGTAACGGTTATAGTAATAGTAGTAATAATAATAATAATAATAATAATAATAGTAGTAATAGTAAAGTAAACCCTCTTGTCTCAATACTCATCAAACCTCTCTTCTTGTCTTTCTTTAATTCAGTTAAAATAAAATGCAAATATGTTTAATGCAACGTTATGCAAGTTAATTGCAGTAAACTTTAAATGAACCTTAAGTTAAATGCAGTAAACTTTAAATTAACGTTAAGTTAAATGCAGTAAACGTCCTGTTACTTCAACATTAAGTTAAGTAAAACCTTATTTTGTTCATTTAAATGCAGTAAACTTCTTGTTACTTAAACATTAAGTTAAGAAACATAAACCTTACTTGTCTATAAGGTTTGTCTATAACAATGTATTGCTATAGAAACCAGTGGACCCTAATGAAAGGCTAGCTTCGATCGCCCGCAGTGTCAAAGTGAGCGAGAGAGAGAGAGTAAATAAATGTTGTTTAGACCCAACCTGTCATGGCTCTATATATATGCCCTGCTCTCCTCTAATTTGTTCTCTGGGGGGAGCCATTTTGAAACAATTTTAATTACATCACTCACCTTCAGGGGGTCTTCAAATATAAATGCAGTGGTGCTCCTGACTAAACACCCACAATGCATTTCTGTTTGTGCTACTCAGGACCTCTAGCAGACTAACAGCACCACAGTACTGACATAGTACTACTGTTCTAACATAGGACCCCTCGCAAACTAACACAGTACATATATGAGTGTATGACTAAATGTATGTCTAATTGCTTCCAGTGTGTGTAAGCTTGGCTTAATGATCTCTAATGAGCTCCAGGAGTCGGCGTCTCTGTCCACATCCATGGATCACTGTCACCATGACAACCTCTCCTCCCAGCATCACTCACATCTCACACTAATGAAGGGCTGCTCAAATTACTGCCCTGCCATTCAGACTTAATCACAGGCTTCTCCCACGTTAGGAACTACATGTTATATATACCGGGCTGGTCTATATATATGCTATATAGACCAGGCTCTTTATACTGCTAGACTAACCTGCTAGACTACACTAACCTGCTGGTAGACTACGCTAACCCATATAAGTCCATATATGGAGCGGGAAGTCCACATATGGAGCGGAAAATCCATGTATGAAGAGGGAAGTCCATATATGGAGAAGGAAGTCCATATATTCAGAGGGAAATCCATATATGGAGAGTCACGTCTATATGGAGAGGGAAGTCCACATATGGAGAGAGCTGACAGAGGCTGTATGCTGTACATAAAACACGGCGGCAGGCATTAAAACAGATAAAAAATCATTCCCCACTTGAGGAAAAGAAAATGGATGATGCCTTCATGAACGCATGTATCTTGTGTGATAGAGTAGATTTAATAAGATCCTGAAATTAAAACTATCAATACCAAATGATTTTCTGTTGCGGGCGTGACTAATAATGTTTCTTTTTCATATGGAAGCCTGAAAAGGACATTAAACCAGGGTACATCTCTATTCATCACCCGATGAGCCGGTGAATGTACCACATTAGGCTCAGCCTCACTCACCAAAGTCTGCTACCAAATGTTCTCGAATTCACACTTAAGTCAGGAAGTTCAACTGGCCTGGGCTCTCTCTGATGCCATCTCTGCTGCAATTGAAACGACCTGAGACAATGCGTTGGACTCTTCTCAACCCCAACACCATCTGAGGTGTTTCTCCATCATTCACCTTAAAGGACTATATGAGATCCTAAAAGATCTACATGGGTTTGTTCCATGTTTGGTCCTGCTTAGCTGATGCTTTTATCTGAAGAGACTTTCAGTGAGTTCAGATACGCGTCATTAAGGAGCAGGTAGGGGTTAGGGAGCATCTTGCTCTAGGACATTGGGGATCGAACCCAGAACCTTTCAGCTGGGAGGCAAACACCATGAGCACTAGACTAGACTGTCCACTAACTTCACTAAGTCAAACAGATGAATGGTTCAACTGACTGTCACTCTCTCTCTCTGTCTCTCTCTCTCTCTCTCTCTCTGTCTGTCTGTCTGTCTGTCTCTCTCTCTCTCTCTCTCTACCAGGAGTTATGTCGTCAGCGTATGGCGGTTAAGCCCCCCCCGGAGCGCCCCGAGCCCCTCTCCTCCCGTATCAACAGCGTCTCCTCCCAGTTCAGCGACGGGGGAGCAGGAGGAGGTGGGGCGGCGGTCAGCCCCTCCACCCGGAGCAGCACCTCCTCGTGGTGTGAGGAGCCCTCCCACTCCAACATGGACATCTCCACCGGTCACATGATCCTGGTAAGCCCCGCCCCCCTCCCCCAACCAATAGACACCTTTCTCACGTTGTATCCGTAATGAGTGGCAGTTACAGTTACGTCTCGTCATTTATCACTTGTTTCCAAGGTGACGCTGACAACTAGCAAAGCAAATGATACAAATTGGAGTAGCTACAAAAAAGGTTGTAGTGCTGCTCGACCCAGTTTACATTCAATGTTAGCCATTTTTACTATCGGTTTATTTTTTTATTAGTGCAGTAGTGCGAAAAGTTACAGTAGAGCCACCATAATAGTACAGTTCAACAGTATCTGTATCAATGCATCCAGTGCCATTAAGGGAAAAGAATCAGACATTGGAAATGACTGCAATTAACTTGCAGGAACGATTAACTTAAAATGTATTCAGTAATTCCACCCATAAGGAAAGGGAAGTCCATGAAGTCGATATATGGCGAGAGGTTGTATGCTGCTAAATCAAACTTACTTGGTACTGTATCTACTAAGTCTGGAAAATACTTGATTGGCTTATTCGCTCAGACACAAAGTTTAAATTGATTCTCATATTTGAATGCAAAGCGATCTCCTGTGGCAACAGACTGCGTACTCCCTTCCTGGCGTTAAAGGGTTCAAGGGTTCGGTTCTAACATGATGTTGTTATATGCTAATGCAGCACATTAAAGCTGCCCTTCCTGTAAACAGATTGGCCACATATGGCTGCCTTGCACACGTACAACACAATGCAACAACCCAACTCAGGCTTCATTACCAGAGGTGACCCCTCCAGGTCCACCTTACAAAAGTCCTCTCCAGGGTTTCAAGGCAACCATCTGGATTAGTTCATGAGCAACCAACCCAGAGATCAGCTGACCTCAGAGCAGGGGCGGAGCTAACCCACAGCAGGACTTCCTGAACCCGGGGCTATCCACCGCAATTGGTCGGATTCAAAATGAGGACGTCCAATCAGGATAGGGTAGGAAGCTCTTGAGGGCCCACCCGCTTTGTTGTTGTCTGAAACACTGAGAACACGAGTCAAACTCAACTCACCTTATCTAGTCCCTGTTGTGTTAACACTGTCTGCAAATACTGATAGTAGTGCTGCTTCCATTAGAGTTACACTGTTACACTGGTTAACACCAGGCTTACAGTATGTGGGTGTAAAAGCTTGCTTTAAATGATTATGGTGACTGCTGTGCTCCTAGTCAGCTTATAAAGGAGATGTCTGGTCTTCTCCTAAAATATCTTCCCTTTTCTCTCACCATCTCTCTCTTCCTTTCTCTCTCTCTCTCGCTCTCTCTCTCTATCTTTCTTGTCTCTTTGCTCTTCATCTCTATAAAGAAAATAGTTCTTTCCCACCATTCTTCGATGGCATTTCTTTTGAAATTCCTGTCACACACACACACACACACACACACAAGCTCCCTGCATGCGCTACACAGCTGCCGGCAGGATGCGACAGAGCAGAGCATCTTTTGATGTGTTCAACAGACGCAGAGATACTAATTACCCCTGAGACCTGCAGCATGCACAACCATGCACCACCAATACAACATGCAGTATTATGCAGAATCATGCACCACCATGCACCACCAATACAACATGCAGTACTATGCAGAACCATGCATCATGCACAACCATGCACCAACATGCAGAACAATGCATCAGGCTGCACCATGCAGCAACATCCTGCAGGTTAGAGCTCCCTTTGATGCTGTAGAGTTGAGGAATGTATCTCTACTGTGATTGGCCAAGCTGGGTTAGGTTGCTGGGGGGCTCAACCTGCTAGAAGACCTGTGGTCCAACTCCCACTGTCTCTCATTACTGTCCTGTCCATTACATCACAACTCCCACTGTCTCTCTTCACTGTCCTGTCCATTACATCACAACTCCCACTGTCTCTCTTCACTGTCCTGTCCATTACATCACAACTCCCACTGTCTCTCTTCACTATCCTGTCCATTACATCACAACTCCCACTGTCTCTCTTCACTGTCCTCCATTACATCACAAAGCCCTTCAAAATATACAACTTTATTTGGGCTTGATTTCTCTTTAGAGAACACATGGTACCTCTGCGTTTCAGCACCATGGATAGCTCCATCTCCACTGATTACAGTACACCAGTCAGGCCCGCCTTCTGATTGGTTCAGACCTCACTCCTCTGGCCCTGATTTGTTCAGGCGTCTCCCATAGCAGGAAGGAACAACCAGATATGGATATACTTCCCAAATGGTGGTTTAAGGTCAACCTGGAGGACCTGGTAACCTGGTTAGGTTACCTGGTAACCTGGTTAGGTTACCAGGTGCATTGTTGGAAAGAAACAGTGATATATCTTCATATCCTCTCTGCTAATGTCTTTCTCTAAATTCACCTCTTTTAGCACTTTCCATTATTAACTCATTAGAGATAATTATGTTAGCATGAAATTCCATATTAATAATTAGATTACAGATAATATTAATAATTTGCTGTGTCCTCTCTACCTTTATTGCCTCTTTCTTTCCTTCATTATTTCTTCCTTCCTTCCTCCCACCCATCCACCCTTGGACAGGAATAGCACTCTACTCCACAGTCTAGATGAAGGCAATGAAAACCTATTTTTACCTCCGACTGAACTGTGAACCTTTCTGACCGACATCCACCCACAGAGCTCCGTAATGCTGACTGCTGCTAGCTACTTCAGTTGTTTTTAAGCAATCGGAGTGAACCAATGGCAGGAATGTTAGACTTAATTTAACCAGTTACACAGAAGCAACTCTCTTTTTTTTTGGCTGTTAGAGCACCAGATCAGCTAAAGAAGCTAACTCCAGAGCAGCTAAACCTCCTACTAGCATCGTCTACTTCCTCAACGCTAAGTTTATTGCCTCTCGTAAAGCACAGCAAATCCTGCATCCTCATCCCCACGCAGTTTTTTAATTTGAGGAGAACGCGCTTTCACTATCTCTGGGTTAATGTATTAGCTAGCCCCTGGAGACTTAAAGGGTCTCTCCCTCTCTCTCTCTCTCTCTGTCTCTTCTTATCTCTCCTTCTCTATCTATCCTTCTCTGCTTGTGTGTTAAGAGGATTAACCAGCTCTCTATAAAGCACATTATCCCACTCTTTTGTTGTGGGACTAGTAAGTGTTCCAGATTATTCTCAGAAGCACCAGCCAGATTAAGATTATATATACTGAGGTTTAGAGAACTAAAGAACCTTCCTCCCCACAAAACTAAGATCAGACAGACCTTAAAGAAGACCTGCCCTTAAATACCTTTCCTTAAAGACCTGTCCTTAAATACCTTTCCTTAAAGACCTGTCCTTAAAGACCCTTCCTTAAACAGCTGTCATTAAAGACCTGTCCTTAAATGCCTGTCCTTAAAGACCTATCCTTAAAGACCCATCCTTAAAGTTAAGGCATGTCCTTAAAGTTGAGACCTATCCTTAAAGACCTGTCCTTAAACAGCTGTCATTAAAGACCTTGTCCTTAAATGCCTGTCCTTAAAGACCTATCCTTAAAGACCTATCCTTAAAGACCCATCCTTAAAGTTAAGACATGTCCTTAAAGTTGAGACCTATCCTTAAAGACCTGTCCTTAAACAGCTGCCCTTAAAGACCTGCCCTTAAATAGCTGTCCTTACATTGAAGTTGAAGCTATGCTTACTCTATTACAATTACGTCTAGATTTGTACAATCAAATTTCACACACAACACTCAAAATCGGTGACACCCTAAATAGTGCACTGTATTGGAATACAGCCCTACACTTTATTACTGGTGCTGGGCGACACAGCGGAGCCACAATGGCCGCCGGCTCAGCCTTATTTCCCAGTGGCTGTGAGAGCACCTGTAGCTGCAGGGGGATTACTGCATGTTGGCCCAGCCACCCTCATTGGATTCCACTAATCCCTTTACACAGCACATAACCCTATTACTGAGGCATTAGCACTGTGTGTGTGTGTGTGTGTGTGTGTGTGTGTGTGTGTGTGTGTGTGTGTGTGTGTGTGTGTGTGTGTGTGTGTGTGTGCGCGCGTGCGCTTGTGTGTGTGTGTGTGTGTGTGTGTGTGTGTGTGTGTGTGTGCGCGTGCGCGTGTGTGTGTGTGTGTGTGTGTGCACGCGCTTGTGTGTGTGTGCGTGCGCGCGCTTGTGTGTGTGTGCGTGCATGCGCGCTTGTGTGTGTGTGTGTGTGTGTGTGTGTGCACATGTGTCAATACCACAAACAGGAAGTAGTTGGATAAAATGGCTGCCAGCGCTGGCTTCCATTTTCAACAAGACGACTTCCCCTTTAAGTGGAGTTGATGAACATAATTTATATCTGGCTAAATAAATAATTAGGAAGTCAATTCATTATATTATACTTTATATTATATTTGTTAATTTTTATGTTACTCCATTATACTTATACTATGCTGATACTACTACTACTATAAAGTAATACTACTATTACGACTGCTGCTTGTATGATGTATACCCCATACTTACCTGTTCAGGCAGTTGCAGCTAGATGGATAGGCAAATATTTCCCATGATGCAACATACCTGTACATGGTTTAGGTATTCGATTGGGATGCTTAAGTTCAGGTAACATTAATTATGGTACCTGAATTAAGTCCGTTGTCAACCCTCTTTAACCTTCTCTAATGCCCAGAACAGAATCCAACGTTAGCTTAGCACTAACCTGCGAGCCACGGCGCATGCTAACCTGCTATTCCGGTCTCAGATTTGACACTGTCATTAGCGGCGGTAGATCATCGTCAGGGTGGAGTTTAATTATGGATACGCTGGGGGAGCTAATGGGCTAGGCTAAGATTGCTTGTCATTAAGATGGAGCTGTCCTAGCCAGGTCTGGAGCATGCTAATAGCATGCTACTAGCACCCCTAGAAATAACAGGACAGGTGGAGCCTGACCTACACCCAACCAAGCTCATAGCAAATTAGCAAATTAGCAAATCATAATTAGGGGGCAGTAGAGTCTAGTGGTTAGGGCGTCGGACTCCCAGCCGAAAGATTGTCGGTTCGAACCTTTGTCCATAGTCTCTAGGCATCCTTGAGCAAGATGCGTGATTCTTGTCCTTAAGGACAAGAATCACAGTGAGTCGCTTTGGATGAAAGTGTCTTCTGAATGACTAAATAGTAGTTTCTACTACACTTACAACACCCATTTCGAGGTAATAAAATAAACACCAGGTATTCTAAGAAGATATATCTTGAACATGAAACTGAATGTCTTATAACCTTAACCCTAGCATGAGCTTGTGTCAGGTGGTAATTATGAGAACCGCTTTGTCCAGTTAGGTTTCATATCTGTGCAGCGCTTGAAATCCTTTGTAGCTGCTCCAAGTGTAATTGTAATTGTTTTCAGCCTCACTTGTAAGTTGCTTTGGATAAAAGCATTGTGTGCTAAAGTGTAAAAGTTTGAGGGGTGTTTAACCTGCCGGTGTGCTGCTGTAGGCCTACATGGAGGATCACCTGAAGAACAAGGACCGCCTGGAGAAGGAGTGGGAGGCGCTGTGCTCCTACCAGGCCGAGCCCAACGCCACCGCCGCCGGCCTGCGGGACGGAAACGCCAAGAAGAACCGCTCCAGCGCTGTGGTGGCCTGTAAGTAGACCACCTGGAACCGGATCAAACTGGCTGGAACTGGATTCAACTGGTTGGAACCAGATAAATATGGCTATAAGTAGATAAACCAGGTTGGAACTGGATTCAACCTGCTGTAAAATAACACATCCATCTCTACTTTATTGCTGTTGCTCATGTCTGGTCTAAGAACACTTAACAAGGAAACTCTCTCTCTCTCTGTCTCTCTGTCTCTGTCTCTCTCTCTCTCTCTCTCTGTCTCTCTGTCTCTGTCTCTCTCTCTCTCTCTCTCTCTCTCTCTCTCTCTCTCTCTCTCTCTCTCTCTCTCTCTCTCTCTCATTGACTCATCCATTCCATTTTTCAGATGATCACTCCAGGATCAGCCTGAAGGTGGAGAACAGCCAGGGTCACTCTGACTACATCAACGCCAGTCCTATCGTAAGCCCCTCCCACACTATAAGCCCCTCCCACCCCTCGCACGCTAGCCCACCTCCACCTCCAGTGTAGGGTAACAGCTAGTTGAGCCAGTGGTTATCTCAGTGTAACAGTCCTTAGACATCATTGAGGAGCAGAAGAGATTCTGCTCTGGGTAATTGCTCAGAGCTAAATTGGCCAAACCAATTATTACATTTACCATACAATTTGCATGACAATAGGGGACTTGGGTGCCAGCATGTATGTATTCAGCTCACGTTTCTCCTCCTTTCTTCTCTCCTCTCCTCTTCTCCTCTCATCCTTCTCTCCTTTCCTCTCCTCTCCTCCCATCCTCTTCTTTCCTCTCCATCTCCTTCACCTCTCCTCCTATTCTCTCCTCTCTCCTCCTATTCACTTCTCTCTTCCTCTCCTCCTCGTCTCCTCCCTCTCTCCTCTCTCCTCGTCTCTCTCCTTGTCTCCTAGATGGATCATGATCCGAGGAGCCCTGCCTACATTGCCACCCAGGGTCCGTTACCGTCGACTGTAGCAGACTTCTGGCAGGTCAGACACACGCGTGCACGCTTACACGCACTTACGCACGCACATACACACACACACACGCACACAGACACAGCAGTTGTAGTCCACTATATAGTCCACTGTATACTGAGTTCGCCATTTTGTAGTGCTGTCCAAATGTATCGTGAGAAATATTCTACACTATATAGTGGACTCATCGTATCCCACAATGCATCAATAAAAAGTAGTGTACAACCGATAGTCACTAACCAAGCACTATATACCATTATGCATTGCGCTGAAAGAAAAATACAGACGAGAGGAGGAGAGAGAGCAGTGCTCTGTCGTACAAATGTGAAAATAATGTTTTAATTATTTTATTACATAAAATATAAATTATATTTTATTCATTTGGAAAAATATGCTCATTCATATATGTATTTAGCACAAAAATGCATGCCTGTATTTATTATGGTTGGTCCATTTTAATTATGCCACAGCAATGACCCCTAGATAGTGAGTAGTGAGCTCACTATATAGTCCTCTGCATAGACCTCCCTAGATAGTGAGTAGGGAGTAGTGAGCTCTATATAGTCCTCTACAGAGACCTCCCTAGATAGTGAGTAGGGAGTAGTGAGCTCTATATAGTCCTCTGCATAGACCTCCCTAGATAGTGAGTAGGGAGTAGTGAGCTCTATATAGTCCTCTGCATAGACCTCCCTAGATAGTGAGTAGTGAGCTCACTATATAGTCCTCTGCATAGACCTCCCTAGATAGTGAGTAGGGAGTAGTGAGCTCTATATAGTCCTCTACAGAGACCTCCCTAGATAGTGCTAGTCACTACTCCCTAGGTAGGGAGTAGTGAGCAGCTAACTGCCTTCTGCTCATACACACACATACACACATCCCTGCACATGCTCTGTGGGAGGCATTGTGTTTGGTGTAATATGGAAGGTATCGTCTAAAGTGATGTTTAAATAAAGTTATTTTGACGTGTAGATGGTGTGGGAGAACGGCTGTGTGGTCATAGTAATGCTGACTCCGCTGGTGGAGGGAGGAGTGAAGCAGTGCTACCACTACTGGCCTGATGAGGGCTCCAACCTATACCACATCTACGAGGTACACCACCTGTCTGTCTGCCTGTCTGTCTGTCTTTCTGTTTGTTTGTCTCTCTCTGTCTTTTTTCCTCTCTGTCTGTCTAAATATAAAGTGGTGAATGTTGTAGTTTATCTACCATCTTTGAATGTGTTCTCTTTCTTATCTGCTATCTTTGTTTGGCTTGTTTGTCTTTCTGGTGCATGATGTCATACGTTAGACTGTAGTTATACTAAGTTATCTGTGATGTGTGTGTGTGTGTGTGTGTGTATCTGTGTCTGTGCGTTTGTGTGTACTTGTGTGCACACCTGTGCAGGTGAACCTGGTGTCGGAGCACATCTGGTGTGATGACTTCCTGGTTCGGAGCTTCTACCTGAAGAACATGCAGACCAACGAGACGCGCACCGTCACCCAGTTCCACTTCCTCACCTGGCTGAGCCACGCCGCGCCCGAGTCCAGCCGCTCGCTGCTCGACTTCCGCAGGTACAAGCGCACCTGTACGCATTAGCATGACACTAATGCTTATGCTAATGCTAACAGTGCTCTATAAGTTTCAATTCAGCAGGTACGAGCGCACCTGTATGCATTAGCATGACGCTAATTCTAATGATAATGCTAACAGTGCTCTATCTGTTTCGTTAGCATGACGCTAATGCTAATGCTAACAGTGCTCTATCTGTTTCATTTCGGCAGGTAGGAACGCACCTTTACACTTGTAGCTGCGCTAACTGTTTTTCTCCATTTGATATGCTAACGCATGGCGCTACTGCTAACGCTAAAGGTGCGCTATAGTTAAACCTGTCTACTCTAGGTTCCAGATGTCTCATCCTTCGTGACACGTATCAGAGTTCAGTGTCACATTCAGACACAACTAAATGACTCAATGACTGAATACTATTTTATATTATTAGTAATATTTAGTCAATCAGTGTATGGAACAAAGTTATCATGTCTAAATGTAACGTGCCAATTGTATTTTACATTACATTTGTGCATTTTACATTTACACCAAATCAAACGTATCCTCTTCTAGTGGGCGAAGAGGAGGAGGTTTACCAGAGTACTGCGTCTGAGACGTATTCCACAGGGAGTACACCGTCTGTCTTCAGCTGGGAGCTACGTAGCCTAGCTTCACACCACTCCACACATGAAAGACAGACAGGAAGAGGAGGAGGAGAGGGAGAGGGTTTGCCTGGTCAGGGACAGCCTCCATTTTATAAAAAAAAAACTCTTCCTCTGATAGAAACATCGCCTCTTAAAATGGTGGCTCCCCAGGTGTCCTGAGATTGGAAAACAAGTGTGGGAGACAGGAAGACGAGGCAGGGGCGACGGCAGCCGTGGCTTTCACCACGTAACTCTCGGCGGGTCAGGATGTTGGTTCAGGGTGACTGATCAGATCTGATATTCAGAGGTCTGGGAGGTGACTCTGGTCAAGGGTCAGCACTGGACATCTAGAGCAGACATAGTGGGGCTTGGTTTTAACGTCCATGTAGAGGTTTTCAAAATAAAAGTCCTGTAATATTCCCTCTCCCCTCTCTCCTCATCTTCTCTCCTCTCCTCCCCTCTCTTTTCTCCTCACCCTCTCCTCCTCCTCTCTTCCACTCTCCTTTCTCTTCCTCCTCCCCGTTCCTCCCCGTTCCTCCCCTCTCCTCCTCCACCTCCTTCTCCTCCTGGTTGTGTGTTCCGGCTCTCTCCAGCGGCCGCCGGTGTCATTTTTGTGATGTTGCAGCTAGTAATATGAGCCCAGTTGCATAGTCACAAAAGTGATCATTGGAGACTGTGACTCTGCAACCCAGGGCTTAACAGACCCCCCCCTTCCTCCTCCTCCTCCTCCTCCTCCTCCTTATCCTACTTCCTCATCCTCCTCCCCCTCCTCCTCCTCCCTCTAACTTCTCCTCCCCCCCGGTCCAGTGACCTGTGACTCCTGTCTTCTCACTTGATCACAGTTTGCTTGACTGACCCCACCCCCCCTCCTCCCTTGACTCTCTCTCTCACTCCCTTTCTCCCTATCTTTCTTATGCTCGCTTGCTCGTATTCTTTTTAAGTTGAAAAGCTTAAAACCTGTGGCGGTCCTCCTTTGAATGTACCTCCCCCCTCACCCACTCCCACGACTAGTGAACCTCAACGGGGCTGTTTCCATGGTAACACCACTCTTAGTGGTGGGTCTGTGTTTTGGTTCGCTAGGTTTTCTGCTCCAAGGTACATCGCTACGCGCTACGTGCTACGCACTACATGCTATGTGCTATGTGCTACTAACTGTTCAGATGTCTTTTTATATGAAACACAATCCTACGCATTCTACTGAGAGCAATGTGCATGTTGTTCACAAGTTTGTTTAGAGTGTGTGTGTGTGTGTGTGTTTGTGTGCATGTGTGTGTGCTTGCGTGCATATGTGCGTGCGTGTGTGTGTGTGTGTGTGTGTGTGTGTGTGCGTGCGTGCATGTGTGTGCATGTGTGAGTGTGTATCTGTGATGTTAACCAAGACTGTGTGTTCTGTGTTGTTGTTTCAGGAAGGTCAACAGATGCTACAGGGGTCGCTCCTGTCCCATCATAGTCCACTGCAGGTCAGTTCAATAACCAATAATCACTAACCAATAACCAATAGGATCAATAAACTGTCTGTCCTGATGGTGAAAAACCTTTAACCCAGAGAGGAGTTTACAGTACGTTGGATAAAGATAGTTTAATAACATCAGATGTACTTTATTTTTCCCAGATGGAAACATACAAGATACAAGAGATACAAACATTTAGTGAAAACTGAAAATTGAGTGAAAACTACAAAATAATGAATAGATAAATCTGTAAACATGATATAGCTGCAGCACAACAGAATGCCAGACGCTACATCATAACAACATAGAGTACAGCGAGCATAGATAATAACATCCTAACATTTACACACACAGGGATAAACAAGCAGAAATATTATCTTTACACACACACACACAGGAATAAACAAGT
The DNA here is from genome assembly GCA_030340625.1 of Merluccius polli. Taxonomy (NCBI): domain Eukaryota; kingdom Metazoa; phylum Chordata; class Actinopteri; order Gadiformes; family Merlucciidae; genus Merluccius; species Merluccius polli. The sequence continues at coordinate 66,011 of JAOPHQ010002872.1, forward strand.
AGAAATATTATCTTTACACACACACAGGGATAAACAAGCAGAAATATTATCTTTACACACACACACACAGGGATAAACAAGTAGAAATATTATCTTTACACACATGGACATGGACGGCCATTTCTGTATCTCAGATGGCTACATAATGTCAGAGATATGCTGTAATAACCTGTGTAAACACACACACACACACACACACACACACACACACAGTAGCATTAGAATTCATGTAGTGTGTAGAGGACCACTTAATTTTTGCCACCAGGTGTGTGTGTGTGTGTGTGTGTGTGGTGTACTTTCTGGCAGAGACCATATGAATACAACCGGGTTTATTGCCTCCAGTTCCACAAATACACACACACACACATCTACACACACAGAAACATTTAGCATTCCGGTCATCGCTCAATTTTATCACATCCAACACTGTCTCATCACAGATATGTGTATGAATATATCGTCTTTATTTCTATATTTTAATTATAGATATTTATTTCTATATTTTAACATGTCATCTTAATTCCCGATTGAAGAAAGCCACAAAATGTTCTGTTCCATAATTACACACCTTTGAAGTAGCTTATCCCCTTGAAACAGCGCTAACATTAGCATTAGCTGTCAAGCTAATACCTTTTCATTTAATCTCCCCCCTGCCAGTCACCTGCTTGCATCTTCTCTGTTTTGGCGTTTAGCTCTAAGCTAGCACACAGCTCCTGCCTGTTTAAAATGTTTTACTCACTCTGCTTTCATTTGTAATTTTAATATAAAATGTCTCTTTAATATAAAAGTTTGAATAAATGAATGCATTCATTAAAAATGTATTTAATTATTTTTCTTGATTTATTATTACAGTATAATAAAAAATATAGACATGAAATTTAAAAAATATATTTTTTCTTTTTTTTTCTGTCTACCGGTCTGTCTACCCGTGTGTTTGTGTGTTCCTGTCTCTCTATCTGTCTGTTTACCTGTGTACCTTCCTGTGTGTGTGTGTGTGTGTGTGTGTGTCTGTGTGCATCTACCCACCCATGTGTCTCCCTGTGTGTCTATCTACCTGTGTGTGTGTGTGTGTGTGTGTGTGTGTGTGTGTGTGTGTGTGTGTGTGTGTGTCTACCTGTGTGTGAACCTGTGTGTCTGTCTACCTGTGTGTCTACCTGTGTGTCTACCTGTCTCCAGTGACGGGGCGGGGCGTACAGGGACCTACACCCTGATTGACATGGTCCTCAACAAGATGGCTAAAGGTGGGCATCGACCTCTTCCCACCGCTTCGTTACCACGGCAACCCCTTTTAGTCTGCAGCCAAGCGCTTCAAAATCAAGAGAGAGAAAGAGAGAGTGAGGGAGGGAGAGAGAGAGACAGACAGACAGAGACAGACAGAGAGAGGGGGGGCTGCTACTGAAATAGAGAAAAGGGTGTGTGTCTAAGGTTGTGTATGAGATTATGTATGTGTGTGTGTTTCAGGGGCCCCTCCTAGCTACAGATCAAAGGGGCCCACTGGAGGAGGGGGGGGGGGTCCCTACGTTCTTTATGTCCCTCCTGAGAAGACACACACACACATACACACACACACACAAATACAATCACACACACACACACACACACTAAGGCTGGGTCTTAAGCTTCTAGAAGCTGTGGAGTGGCTGAGGGCTTTTCAATCTCTCTCTCTCTGTCGCTCCCTCTCCCCCTCTCTCTCTCGCTCCCTCCTAAAATGAGGGCAGAATTTGTACTGCTTTTTCCCATTTACATTCCCCTACAAAGACACACATTCCTTGCTCTCTGTGTGTGTGCGTGTGTGTGTGTGTGTGTGTGTTGTGCAAAAACACGTACGTCACTTTGTTCATAGAAAAAAAATGAATGAGAACCTAATTAAATATTTTGTGTGTGTGTGTGTGTGTGTGTGTGTATGTTTGGTGCGTGTGCATTTGGTGCGTGTGTGTGTGTGTGTGTGTGTATGTTTGGTGCGTGTGCATTTGGTGCGCGTGTGTGTGTGTATGTGTGTGTGTGTGTTCGGTGCGCGTGTGTGTGATAGGAGCCAAGGAGATTGACATCGCTGCGACTCTGGAGCATCTGAGGGACCAGAGACCGGGGATGGTTGGGTCCAAGGTAAGGCCCCTGGTGTCCTCACACAGAAACCCTGTTAGATTTTTCCTCCACTTGATTGATTTGGACCAATCAGAAACAGCAGCTGTAATTCCAGTCTTTCACCAGAGGTGGTGCTGCCCTGTGGTTCCTTTCTTCCCGCTAAAAGGATTAGAGTCCAAATCGGACTAATGACGTCAATATCCACATTTCTTCGTGTTTTTTGCCGAAATAGAGTTGGTGTTGTTTTCCAATCTCAACACGTGAAGAAGTACTCTTATGTTAGCCGAGCGTGACGGTTCCCCTTTAAGTGTTAACAGTTTGGAACCACTTTCATGATATATATCTGAAGTATTTTAATATTAGTTAGACGATGTTGAACTCATGGGCACTCAAACCGGCCGCTTTCCATAATAGTTTCACCTCCAACCTCCAACCGTTGCATTGAAGGTAAAAGAAGGTAAATGTGGGATTTGCAGTCTCAGGATCAATCCACCCCAGAAGTAATTCAACAGGGATGACCGACCCGAGGAGAACAAGGGTCAACATAATCTGGGCTAATGCCGCTCGCTGCGCTAATGCTAGCCATTCTCTTTGTACCGCCATCTTAGCTCTACCCGCCATTTTAGGTGTACCGGTACATTATGTGTCCAATACTTTGTATTACATTACATTATGTTACATTATGTCCAATACTTTGTATTACATTACATTATGTTACATTATGTCCAATACTTTGTATTACATTACATTATGTTACATTATGTCCAATACTTTGTATTACATTACATTATGTTACATTATGTCCAATACTTTATTACATTACATTATGTTACATTATGTCCAATACTTTGCATTGCATTACATTATGTTACATTATGTCCAATACTTTGCATTGCATTACATTATGTTACATTATGTCCAATACTTTGCATTGCATTACATTATGTTACATTATGTCCAATACTTTGCATTGCATTACATTATGTTACATTCAAAAACTTTGTTACACTATGTTATGCTGAACCAGTTATCTCACATTACATTATGTTACATGTTTCATTATGCTACGTTAATTTGCATTACGTTAGTGTTACATTACATTGCATAATTTTTCGGAATAATTGACATTCCCATTCTCCATCTCTCTTCTCCCTTTGTCTCCCTCCCTCCCTCCCTCTCTCCCTCCCTGCTTCTTCCTGCAGGAGCAGTTTGAGTTTGTGTTGACGGCTGTCGCAGAGGAGGTGAACGTTATTCTCAAAGCTTTGCCACAGTGAGGAGTCCAGCACCTCCTCTCTCTTCCTACCAAGGGACCTCCTCCTCTCCCGCTCTCCCTCCACTCCTCCCTCACTCTCTCCATCTCTCTCTCTCTCTCTCTCTCTCTCGTCCAAGATGGCTGCTTTAGGTAGTTTCTGTTTCTCTTTGAGTGGTCGTGTTTTAAATAAATCGCAGTCATCTTTGTGTCTATATTTTAAGTGCCATATGGAATTTTATCACAGCATATTTATTTAGAAAAGTATTTTTCTTCTTCGTGTAAATCTTCAAGGTGTTTTAAAAAACAACAATAATGTAAAAGAATAAATATCAGTAAATCGGTAGTGAGGGATCGTTGTTCAGTACAAACGTAGTTTCTGGTGGCAATGTTTTAAAATGTCTCATGAAATGAATAATAATAATAACAGTTTCATCAATAAATCCACATACTATCTCTCACCATTCACAGATATCAACTTTAGTGTGAGTTCAAATAAAAGGACTTCAAATGGACATGTTTTGGTGTCTTAGTTGTAGAAGCCAGGTTGTGTTTCTGGCTGCCTCTAACCACCAGCATCTCATCACAACACTAAACAGAAACAGAGTATTTTTAATGACTGATACAATAACTCAGATTATTACACATTATTTTGACTTCATTCAAATGGCCGCGGCTCGTCTGTGTAAAATAAATAAATGGCAAATAAACCTTGACAGACACAACTGCTGCTAACTATCAGAAGTCCAAGATTAAACCCACATTATAACATTATTACTCTACAGTTTGTTCTCACTTCTTCCCTAAACCGCCTGTCCAGTGGTATGGCTGCACACGCTAGCATTAGCGCATGGCTATCTCTTCTGAAACTACATCTGGTCTGCGGACAAGGACAACTTTGCCCACTTTTGAGATAATGAAGGTTTCTGCTCTGGTGTTTCTCCATGTGATGTATTTATCCACAGGCATTGTGCTCCTGACCCTATCTCCTATCTCCTATGTCCTTTACATTAGTGGTCCCCAACGACGCTACAAACTGTAGCCTCGCTTTCATTTCCTCTTGAGCCTGTTAGTGTATTGTTTTGTCTTTATCTAACATGTCCGTCCTGTAATAGCTGGCCGATGCTGTACATATTCACCTCCCCAACGCGGAGGAGGGAGATGTTCTGCTCTGTTGTGAATAAAGCCTGATGGTCCAAAGATACAAGTGGAAATGTGTTTCTTTCATTGTAACACGTTGGTTACAGCGCGGCCTGTTGAACCATCTGCTGCGGCGCTGAACAATAGACTCTAGTTTAGTCGTCTCACGCTGTGTTGGGCTGGAAATACTCACAAAGCACAGATCCTCCAGAAATAAAGTAAGTATTCTTTCCAGAATCTCATTATACAAACTGGCCTTTATATTCAGCGTTGTATACCCCGCGTTTTATTTTAGGAAAGACTCACTCGTTGCTCTGATTTTACTTTAACAGTAGAAGGAAAACACATTTTCCTCAAATAAAATGCTGAATTAAAGGAGACATTGGTTTCTAAATATGTAATATTTAGGACTAGAGTAGTAAAAAAAAAAAGAAAAAAAAAGCCTAACCTGTTAATATAATTGAATATAATATTAAGCTTTACATTTTTAAGATAAGATAATACTTTATAAACAACCCTGCATTATTGAAGATTTACAAATGGAATTTAAAATGTAAACGTGTGATGCTCTGGTCTGTATTTTTACAGAAGACATCGAACAACGCTAAATACCTTGAACAGCGTCCACCGTCTCAACATGTCAACATGTCTATCTCTCTACCAGGAAGTGGTACATTAGGACACAGCCGAAGGGATGAGCAAAAAAAGTGAATTTCATTTGACTTTGATGTAAACCTACAGCACTCCTAAACTAAGCTCCCGCCTGTCTTCATGCAAACTGAGCCAACGCTGCCCTTGATGACCGCTTTAGGTTTCTATTCCTTTATTTATTTTGGTCCTAATAAAGTAGTTTAAGTTTGTTTTTAACCTTTGTTATTTTCCTGAACTTCCCATCTGGGACTGATAAAGTAAAGTAGTCTTATATAAGTAAAGCTGTGCGTCTCTTTGCCTCTGTATGAGACCAGACGTCAGACCGCTCCCGGCTCACTCCTGACCAATCAGGACAGATCTCTCCCCTGATTGGTCCATCTCGCCTGTCAATCACAGGTGTGTGAAATGCAACACTTCCCAAGGGTGGAGAAACGTCGCGAGGGAGGGAGGGGACGTTGAGTTTCTGCCTCACCCTACCTTACCCCCCCCCGGAGGGGGTGAGTCCGTGGACGTCACTTCCTCTGATCCCCCTGTGATCCGCGCCGCCGCGCCGCGTCTTCACTCCCGCCGTTCACTGGATGATTTTCCCGCGCGCGGCGACCCCGGCGTGGCCCGCTGTCGCTCATCGTTAGCGCGCGCCTCCCGCTGGAATTTAACCATTTGCATAGAAAAATTGCTTTCCCGCGCGCGGCGGAGAAGCTCGCTGTTTAGCATAATTACAAAATGATGAGAGGGAGCCAGACAGACAGAGGGGAGGTCTGGAGGGGGAGGGGAGGTGGGAGGAGATGGAGGAGAAGAAGGGGAGATCTGGAAGAGGAAGAGGCGGGTGAGGAGGGGGAGGAGGAGGGTGAAGTAAGAGGGGGGGGATATGAGGGGAGGTGGGAGGAGATGGAGGAGAAGAAGGGAAGGTGAAGAGGGGGAGGGTGAAGTACGAGGGGGGGGATATGAGGGGAGGTGGGAGGAGATGGAGGAGAAGAAGGGGAGATCTGGAAGAGGAAGAGGCGGGTGAGGAGGGGGGAGGAGGAGGAGGGTGAAGTACGAGGGGGGGGATATGAGGGGAGGTGGGAGGAGATGGAGGAGAAGAAGGGGAAATCTGGAAGAGGAAGAGGTGGTGAGGAGGGGGGAGGGTGAAGTACGAGGGGGGAGGGGATATGAGGGGAGGTGGGAGGAGATGGAGGAGAAGAAGGGGAGGTCTGGAAGAGGAAGAGGCTGGTGAGGAGGGGGGAGGGTGAAGTATGAGCGGGGGGGATATGAGGGGAGGTGGGAGGAGATGGAGGAGGAGAAGGGGAGGTCTGGAAGAGGAAGAGGCGGGTGAGGAGGGGGGAGGGTGAAGTACGAGGGGGTGGGGGGGATCTAGACAAGGAGGAGGAGACTCTTCTTGTCTCCTCCTCCTCCCCCTGTATGAAACAACATCTTGTATTCGGCCTCCTTTACGTAACGTCTCACCTCCCGTCTGCACCTCCTTTCACGCTCTGCAACGACGGGAGATGAGCAAAACGAAGCGGACAACTCGTAAAATAAACCCCACAATGGAGGGCAGAGAATCATGAGCAGCGTGAGACGGATTTGTTTTTAGTGCGTTTCTGTTGAGTTTGTATGTCCTCCACGCCGCTAGTCGTCCAGCGAGACGACTAGCGGCGTGGAGAGCCTTCATAGTCAAATGGTAGAAACACTCTGCTGTCATTCCTCCTCCTCCCAACCTAGCCTGGTTTTAACGTGCAAATGCGACGAAACGCATCAGCTAAAAGGCCGTCTTCCAGTCTTGGAACTGAAGATAAAGGCGGGAAGACAACAAGATGGCTGCCGCCGCGGCGGAGGGCGATGTCCTATTGGAGCCATCACACTCGGCTTGACATCGTGTCCACACACACAAACTTACACACCACACACACGCACAATAGGAAATACACACTCATGTCCACACTTAGGATTACACTCGGTGGCAAAACTTCGACTTCCTGACTGTCACAATCATCCACACACACACACACACACACACACACACACACACACACACACAGCTGGTGTTCAGAGGTAGTGTTGGTGTCTGGGGACACACAGGAAGCTGGTCAGAGACAATTGGTCAAACTGTCTGTTCATCTATCTGTCTGACTGTCTGTCTGTCTACATGACGAATACTATACCTAGTTAGTAGGGCTGTTTATTATTAGTAATTACCGGTAGTAGTAATAAGTATGTTAGTAGTTAGTATATATATATCTAGACCCAATATCTTGCTATTGGGTCTAGAGCCTGTAATAAAGTTTATATATATATATATATATATATATATATATATATATATATATGTATATATATTAGTGATGGGCTGTTATCGGCGTTACCCGCGCTGCGATAACGCAAAACTTTTATCGGCGAGAATATTTTTATCGGCGAAATCCTCCAGTAGCACCCCCCCCCCCCGCTCAACAATCGCGCACAGACCCACTTTTAGTCATTATTTAGGCAATATAAGTCATTATTTAGGTAGTAAATACATATTATGGACACCTTCGACATCATTCAAATGAGCCACCTTAATCTAGATTAACCAAGATTAATTTCAAGTTTACCATTAGATTAATCTAGATTAAAGATTTTAATCTATGCCCATCTCTAATATATATATATATGTGTATGTTGTGTTTGAAACTGCCACAGTGTTTCTGTTGATCGTTGATCAATATGGGGGAGTATCGCCAACAAAACATCCCCTAATGCATTGCGGTGTACACCTGAGACCTGAGAGTCTCCAGGTTTCCTGTGAATACTTCCTGTGTTCCTCCGAAAGGTCAAAGGTTGTGCTGAGACCGACTTTTAAACACAGGCCTGTGAAGCTCCTGAAGACCATAGATATACACTTCTCTGGAGGCTAGTGTGTGTGTGTGTGTGTGTGTGTGTGTGTGTGTGTGTGTGTGTGTGTGTGAGAGAGTGAGTAATTGGTTGTCTGACTAAATGTCAGTAAGTGTGTTTGCAGGAGGAAGAGGGGGAGATGAGAGAAGAGAGGAGGAGGAGGCGAGAGGAGAGGGAGAAAGGAGAGAGGGGGAGGAGAGAAGGAGACAAAGATTAGAGGAGGAGACGAGATAGGAAGAGGGAGATAGGAGGGAGAAAAGGAGAGGTTGTTTAGCAGCGTCATCCATGGCATCCTCCACACTGAAGGCTAAATATCAGATGTTGACCTTTGACTCTCATTACCATGACAACAGATGAAAGGTCCAGAGGCCTCGCCACTGTGAGGCGGTGGAACACAATACCGGCTGACAGAGACCCTGTAGACCAGAGTCCCTGTAGACCAGAGACCATGTAGACTAGAGTCCCTGTAGACCAGAGACCCTGTAGACCAGAATCCCTGTAGACCAGAGACCATGTAGACTAGAGTCCCTGTAGACCAGAGACCCTGTAGACCAGAATCCCTGTAGACCAGAGACCATGTAGACTAGATACCCTGTAGATCAGAGACCCTGTAGACCAGAGTTCCTGTAGGCCAGAGTCCCTGTAGTGTCCTTGTAGACCAGAGTCCTTGTAGACCAGAGTCCCTGTAGATCAGAGACCCTGTAGACTAGAGACCCTGTAGACCAGAGTTCCTTTAGATGAGAGTCCCTGGAGACCAGAGACTCTGTAGAGTCCCTGTAGACCAGAGACCCTGTAGACCAGATCCCCTATAGGATAGGGACAGAAGCACATGTAGAGACAGACAGACAGAGAGAGAGAGAGAGAGAGAGAGAGACAGAAACAGAGACAGAGACAGAGAGAGATATGTAGAGAAAGAGAGAGAGACAGTGAGAGAGTAAGAGAGAGAGCGAGAGAGAGAGAGAGACAGAGAGAGAGAGAGAGAGAGAGAGAGAGAGAGAGCAAAAGAGCGAGAGAGAGAGAGGTGTAGTGTTTAGCAGTGTTTTAGGAGTGTGAGTGTCCGTGGGAGAAGCATCCATCCATAATGCACAGCGTGTATCCTCAGATGTGGCCCTAGCAACAGGATCCTAGCAACAGGATCCTAGCAACAGTAACCGGCCGCCCTCCCCGCTCTCCCTGCCAATAGCTGAGCAGCGTGTCTGCTTCTGGCCGGCCAATGAGGAGCGAGGGGGCAAGGTCTGGGAGGGACCACGGATGTGTGCTCTCACAGCTGATTGGCCGGGTATGAGGCCTTCGACACACACACACACACACACACACACACAGACACACACACACACACACACACACACACTCACAGGTTGAATGCACAGACGCACACACTGAGATCACTTGAGAATGTATTCTGAGCACGCTGTCGGGTCAAACGTATGTTTTATTTGCTAACTGGCGTCGTAGCGTTAAACAACAGCTGCTGAAGGAGACGTCAGAAGCACTCGCCGTTAACTTTTATGAGCTTTGCGTCCGGTGGCTGAGGATCAGTGATGCTATCGTCGCTAACGGGGCATGCTAGCACTAGGAACCTTTGGAGGAACCGCAGGAACCGCAGGGACCCAGGGTCTAGATTCAGTTATATTATTTTAACCACAAATATAGTCCCTACTTGGGAGGGGGGGGTAGTAGAGGAAGTACAGGAACTGTGGAGGTGGGGCTTGCAGCGCTGAACGTTTCTGATTGGTCGAGGCTTCAACAGGCTGAAGGAACCGTTTAGTTCCTTTCAAGCAGTTCCTGGGACTAAATGTTCCCGGTACTTGGGGTGGAACCTCCTCCACTAGTCTCCTCTATGTGAACCTCCTCCACTAGTCTCCTCTATGTGAACCTCCTCCACTAGTCTCCTCTATGTGAACCTCCTCCACTAGTCTCCTCTATGTGAACCTCCTCCACTAGTCTCCTCTATGTGAACCTCCTCCACTAGTCTCCTCTATGTGAACCTCCTCCACTAGTCTCCTCTATGTGAACCTCCTCCACTAGTCTCCTCTATGTGAACCTCCTCAACTAGTCTCCTCTATGTGAACCTCCTCCACTAGTCTCCTCTATGTGAACCTCCTCCACTAGTCTCCTCTATGTGAACCTCCTCAACTAGTCTCCTCTATGTGAACCTCCTCCACTAGTCTCCTCTATGGGAACCTCCTCAACTAGTCTCCTCTATGTGAACCTCCTCCACTAGTCTCCTCTATGTGAACCTCCTCCACTAGTCTCCTCTATGTGAACCTCCTCCACTAGTCTCCTCTATGTGAACCTCCTCCACTAGTCTCCTCTATGTGAACCTCCTCCACTAGTCTCCTCTATGTGAACCTCCTCCACTAGTCTCCTCTATGTGAACCTCCTCCACTAGTCTCCTCTATGTGAACCTCCTCCACTAGTCTCCTCTATGTGAACCTCCTCCACTAGTCTCCTCTATGTGAACCTCCTCCACTAGTCTCCTCTATGTGAACCTCCTCCACTAGTCTCCTCTATGGGAACCACCTCCACTAGTCTCCTCTATGGGAACCTCCTCCACTAGTCTCCTCTATGTGAACCTCCTCCACTAGTCTCCTCTATGTGAACCTCCTCCACTAGTCTCCTCTATGTGAACCTCCTCCACTAGTCTCCTCTATGTGAACCTCCTCCACTAGTCTCCTCTATGGGAACCTCCTCCACTAGTCTCCTCTATGTGAACCTCCTCCACTAGTATCCTCTATGGGAACCTCCTCCACTAGTCTCCTCTATGTGAACCTCCTCCACTAGTCTCCTCTATGTGAACCTCCTCCACTAGTCTCCTATATGTGAACCTCCTCCACTAGTCTCCTCTATGTGAACCTCCTCCACTAGTCTCCTCTATGTGAACCTCCTCCACTAGTCTCCTCTATGGGAACCTCCTCCACTAGTCTCCTCTATGGGAACCTCCTCCACTAGTCTCCTCTATGTGAACCTCCTCCACTAGTCTCCTCTATGTGAACCTCCTCCACTGGTCTCCTCTATGTGAACCTCCTCCACTGGTCTCCTCTATGTGAACCTCTTCCACTAGTCTCCTCTATGTGAACCTCCTCCACTAGTCTCCTCTATGTGAACCTCCTCCACTAGTCTCCTCTATGTGAACCTCCTCCACTAGTCTCCTCTATGGGAACCTCCTCCACTAGTCTCCTCTATGGGAACCTCCTCCACTAGTCTCCTCTATGTGAACCTCCTCCACTAGTCTCCTCTATGTGAACCTCCTCCACTAGTCTCCGTGAACCTCCTCAACTAGTCTCCTCTATGTGAACCTCCTCCACTAGTCTCCTCTATGTGAACCTCCTCCACTAGTCTCCTCTATGTGAACCTCCTCCACTAGTCTCCTCTATGGGAACCTCCTCCACTAGTCTCCTCTATGTGAACCTCCTCCACTAGTCTCCTCTATGGGAACCTCCTCCACTAGTCTCCTCTATGTGAACCTCCTCCACTAGTCTCCTCTATGTGAACCTCCTCCACTAGTCTCCTCTATGTGAACCTCCTCCACTAGTCTCCTCTATGTGAACCTCCTCCACTAGTCTCCTCTATGTGAACCTCCTCCACTAGTCTCCTCTATGTGAACCTCCTCCACTAGTCTCCTCTATGGGAACCTCCTCCACTAGTCTCCTCTATGGGAACCTCCTCCACTAGTCTCCTCTATGGGAATCTCCTCCACTAGTCTCCTCTATGGGAACCTCCTCCACTAGTCTCCTCTATGTGAACCTCCTCCACTAGTCTCCTCTATGTGAACCTCCTCCACTAGTCTCCTCTATGTGAACCTCCTCCACTGGTCTCCTCTATGTGAACCTCCTCCACTAGTCTCCTCTATGTGAACCTCCTCCACTAGTCTCCTCTATGTGAACCTCCTCCACTAGTCTCCTCTATGTGAACCTCCTCCACTAGTCTCCTCTATGTGAACCTCCTCCACTAGTCTCCTCTATGTGAACCTCCTCCACTAGTCTCCTCTATGGGAACCTCCTCCACTAGTCTCCTCTATGGGAACCTCCTCCACTAGTCTCCTCTATGGGAACCTCCTCCACTAGTCTCCTCTATGTGAACCTCCTCCACTAGTCTCCTCTATGTGAACCTCCTCCACTAGTCTCCTCTATGTGAACCTCCTCCACTAGTCTCCTCTATGTGAACCTCCTCCACTGGTCTCCTCTATGTGAACCTCCTCCACTAGTCTCCTCTATGTGAACCTCCTCCACTAGTCTCCTCTATGTGAACCTCCTCCACTAGTCTCCTCTATGTGAACCTCCTCCACTAGTCTCCTCTATGTGAACCTCCTCCACTAGTCTCCTCTATGTGAACCTCTTCCACTAGTCTCCTCTATGTGAACCTCCTCAACTGTCTGGTGTTCCTGTAATTTTCCTGGAGTCGCAAGGCGTGACCTCTGACCTCTGACCGTGACCTCTGACCTCTGACCTTCTCAATTCAAATCAAGGAACTACTTGCTTCCTACGGATTGGATGTTTTTCACCTGAGAATCATCGGCGTAACAATCTGAAATGAAAGAGGACATCTTGTAGTCCTCTGGTCTGATCTCCTGGCCTGCAGGTAGTTTCTCCTCCACCAAATAACTTCACCAACATCTCTAATCCCAACCTGTCCCCTTCTCATAGAGCCATTAAGTTTGTCCTGAAAGGCTTCCCTCCTATCAGCAGGCTGGGTGTTGTCCTGAGTATCAGCTCAGCACAGCCGCCCTCTGTATTTAACTTTGAAATGAGCCACTCTGGCATCAGGAGCCCTTTTACCTCAGATCCAGTATGGCCGCGCGTCAGCCCTCTCAGCCGGCGGCGCCAGAGGTGAGAGCGCTATCTGCAGATTCATTCCAGCGGCGCCAATAGAAGAATGAGGAGCCCTCACTTATCAGCCTCTCTGCGAGGAGCACACAACGCACTCTCCATTTCTCCTCACCCGCCAATCTCTAAACCACAGAGAGCGGGGAGGGAGAGGGGGTGAGAGAGGGAGAGGGGGGACAGAGAGAGATGGAGAGAGGGAGAGAAAGGGGTCGAGTAATAGAGAGTTTCTCAGGCTGAGGGGGGGGGGGGGGTTGATGAGTGACGTAAACTCCCCGTCGTCGAGGATTACCATGACAACCTGTTGTCCAATCCTCCGAGGACAATGAGTGGTGAGGTGACCTGGCAACCATCACCTCGGCAACAGCAGCGGTACTGACTGATGTAGTGGTACTGATGTAGTACTGGTGTAGTGGTACTGATGTAGTAATGGTGTAGTGGTACTGATGTAGTACTGATGTAGTGGTACTGATGTAGTACTGATGTAGTGGTACTGATGTAGTACTGATGTAGTGGTACTGATGTAGTACTAGTGTAGTGGTACTGATGTAGTACTGATGTAGTACTACTGATGTAGTACTGATGTAGTGGGACTGATGTAGTACTAGTGTAGTGGTACTGATGTAGTACTGATGTAGTGGTACTGATGTAGTACTGATGTAGTGGTAGTGATGTAGTACTGATGTAGTGGTACTGATGTAGTACTGATGTAGTGGTACTGATGTAGTACTAGTGTAGTGGTACTGATGTAGTACTGATGTAGTACTGATGTAGTACTAGTGTAGTGGTACTGATGTAGTACTGATGTAGTGGTACTGATGTAGTACTGATGTAGTGATACTGATGTAGTACTAGTGTAGTGGTACTGATGTAGTACTGATGTAGTGGTACTGATGTAGTACTGATGTAGTGGTACTGATGTAGTACTAGTGTATTAGTACTGATGTACTGATGTAGTACTGGTGTAGTGGTACTGATGTACTGATGTAGTACTAGTGTAGTGGTACTGATGTAGTACTGATGTAGTACTGGTGTAGTGGTACTGATGTAGTACTGGTGTAGTACTGATGTAGTGGTACTGATGTAGTACTGATGTAGTGGTATTGATGTAGTACTAGTGTAGTGGTACCGATGTAGTACTGATGTAGTGGTACTGATGTAGTACTGATGTAGTGGTACTGATGTAGTACTG
>JAOPHQ010002872.1:87500-132500 GCA_030340625.1 Merluccius polli
CTGTGGCGAGGCTGTCCTCACCGAGTCTGGGCTCTGGGTTTTGGTTCCTTCTTAGATTCAAATAGTTTTCTTTTTGTTTTCTGATAATTTGGTGTCGTCTAATGAGGTTTGTGTCCGGTTGGCTCTGGTTGGGTTTGTGAACAGAACCGGTACCGGCTGGCGGGGGAGTGGGCAGCTCTGGTCTCCCTGGAGAGGAGGGCTTTGTCATGGGGGCGTGTTTAAGGCTCATTGTCTTTTAGGTAATGAGAACATTTAAATGCTTTGAACTTTTATCATTAGTGGGTATTATCGTCCTCATTCTGCTCGACATTATCTGGTGTTTTCCGTTAGCCTGGCAAGCCAGACCTACATCAGAAAGATGTAAGGTCTGGCGCAGCTCCATTGGCAGTGTGGGCGGGATAAACGGTTGTCTTTCAAGTTCCCTCTGCACGCAATAGGATAGCGCTACAACCAATCAGAGCAACGAAGAAGGTGACGTAGTCAGAGCGACGGCTCTGACTACGTCAATAATCAAAACTCAGAATACATCTTTATTTTCGAGGAAAGACTTCAGTGCCGTTCTTTGTTCTTTTCTCAAATAAAATGTTAACTTCAAGTCTTGAAGAGTCGCGGCCAAAGCCGAGTGGAAAGACAGCCGTTCGCCAGCAGCAGCAGCCATTGTTTACCTTATGGGAGAAATCTACTAGTTATTTACTATACATTTAACAGAAATATATTCCTTATATTCTACCATTAAATAAGAAAGAACATTCATTTTCTTGCCTATATGCTATATGAACGATATAAGTTGCGGGAAACAGGGGTCAGCAAGTACATGGTGCTTGATTCTAAACAGAACCAACAGATAAGAATAAATGCTATGTTGGCCGTGAGCCGTATGACGTGGGAAGGTTTGTTAATGCAAACATCCCCCTTTAATTTATGGCCTGGTTTAGCGGTGGAAGGTTTGTTATCGTAACTGACGTCAAAGACTGCAGACAGTATGGTTTCTTTGCACTATCTATAGTGTAGGAGTAACTAAGGGATCCTTATTAGGAATAAACAAATGAACAAGTGCACATTCCAACCTGACAGAAAGGGGGTTAAAAGAAGGGATCTGTGTGGAGCTCGGGAGTTCTTTGCAAACCAACTCAGATTCTGTTGTTACTTCTTGCAAGTGATAATAAAGTCTTACATCTTCAGACCTCGACTCTCTCGAACCTCTCTTCTTCAGTTTAAGTGTTAGATGCGGTTTTTTCCACCTCATATTTGGCGTCACGAACAGGATTGAAGAACAGAGATCCGCCGGCCGCTGGGCTGGGTCGAGGACCGGCAAGGGTCACACAAAAACGGGTGGCCACCCAACTTGAAAAGGTAAGCATTGTTCTTACTTATTAATTTAGTAAATTTGTGTGATCATTGTCTGCCCGATTCTAACGCCCAGTGGTAGGTATTGTGTCTCTCCAAAAAAGAACCAAAAGCATATAAAAGTAGAGAGAGAGAGAGAGTGACTTGGAATGAATTGACGCATGCATGCACACACAACTCTCAACACACAACACACTGTGATTTATATACATTATAGCGGAGTGGGGAAGCGATCCAGACGACCTGTGTAGTTTTATTTTCAGTAAGCAGGGTAGAGACGACCTGTGTAGTTTTATTTTCAGTAAGCAGGGTAGAGACGACCTGTGTAGTTTTATTTTCAGTAAGCAGGGTAGAGACGACCTGTGTAGTTTTATTTTCAGTAAGCAGGGTAGAGACGACCTGTGTAGTTTTATTTTCAGTAAGCAGGGTAGAGACGACCTGTGTAGTTTTATTTTCAGTAAGCAGGGTAGAGACGACCTGTGTAGTTTTATTTTCAGTAAGCAGGGTAGAGACGACCTGTGTAGTTTTATTTCCAGTAAGCAGGGTAGAGACGACCTGTGTAGTTTTATTTTCAGTAAGCAGGGTAGAGACGACCTGTGTAGTTTTATTTCCAGTAAGCAGGGTAGAGACGACCTGTGTAGTTTTATTTTCAGTAAGCAGGGTAGAGACGACCTGTGTAGTTTTATTTTCAGTAAGCAGGGTAGAGACGACCTGTGTAGTTTTATTTCCAGTAAGCAGGGTAGAGACGACCTGTGTAGTTTTATTTTCAGTAAGCAGGGTAGAGACGACCTGTGTAGTTTTATTTCCAGTAAGCAGGGTAGAGACGACCTGTGTAGTTTTAGTTCCAGTAGGCAGGGTAGAGACGACCTGTGTAGTTTTATTTCTAGTAGGCAGGGAAGAGACGACCTGTATAGATCTATTTTTGGTAGGCAGGGTAGCGACGTCCTGTATAGATCAGTTTATGGAATAAATAAAAGTCTGGGCTGAAAGGCTGAGACAACCGTTATTTTGTGATTAAAGGCGAGTTAGTGTTTTTTCACTCAGGACCTTGCACGACAAATTCGACCATTTTCGACACGCTATAAAAAGTTGCATAAGTCGTTTTCTTTCTGTATTCAAGCCGTGGTAGTGTTTTTTCACTCGGAGACTTGTACGGCCCGTTTTGTTTTATTTTCTGTTAATTTGTCATATAGATCTATGTTTGGTAAGCAGGGAAGTTCCGGCCTGTATGGATCTGTTTTTAATGGCATAAAAGTAAAAAGTCTGAGCTGAAAGGCTAAGTCAACCTTTGTTTTGTGATTAAAGGCGAGTTAGTGTTTTTTCACTCAGGACCTTGCACGACAAATTCGACCGTTTTCGACACGCTATAAAAAGTTGCATAAGTCGTTTTTCTTTCTGTATTCAAGTAGTGGTAGTGTTTTTTCACTCGGAGACTTGTACGGCCCGTTTTGTTATATTATTCTGTCGCAGATAAATTGGAAAGACAGAGAAGTGCTGGAAAAGAGTATTGAAGCACCTCAATATTAGTAATAATAGTAATTGGTAATGCTTGATTTGCCTGAAGTAAATGTGTAAACCTTCCTGGATTCGTAGTACATAAGCCAACCCGCTACTACATTAATAGTATAAGAGAGATAGAGAGCTTGGTGATCAGGAAGGGAGGGGGGAGTAAGCCCCCAGGCAGAGCAGAAGTGAGAATCGCCAAAGGTGGGAGGGGAGCACATTCCAATCGGCAGAGATAAAGAAAAGTTGTTAAACTAACGAGTAAAATAAGCTCAAATAAATTGTATTAAGAATAGTGTTTGTATACCTAGGGGTCAGGTAATAGGGTCGAGCAGAGTGGTTTGAGAAGCCTGTATAGAGAGCAGGGGTGAGAAAGAAGGAGAGGAGAACAGTGAGAAAAGGTGGGGGTCGAGCAGCTCTGGGGGAGCCGCAACTCAGAGAAGAAAAAAAAGGAAAAGAGTGAGGCTAGAGGAGAAGTTAGGAATCAGAAAAGGTGGGGGTCGAGGAGGCAAAGAAAAAATAAAAAAAAGGCGTTGGCCAGTCTATTATTTGGCGCGTAAGAAAATGAATGTGTATCATTAGGCCTAAAGCTAATTTTAGTCTATGTTTGTTCTTTGCGACGGATATGTGAGAGACTGGAAAGGAAAAAGTAGAATAAAAAGCGGTTATAGATATTAATAAGTTGCGTGAGTGTGCTAAATATGCGTGAATGAAGTTACTTATTTGAGTGTGAGTGAGTGTATACTTTTTTGATCCCGTGAGGGAAATTAGTTTCTCTGCATTTAACCCAATTTAACTGAATTAGTGAACACACACAGCACACAGTGAGGTGAATCACACACTAACCCAGAGCAGTGAGCTGCCTGCCCAACCAGCGGCGCTCGGGGAGCAGTGAGGGGTTAGGTGCCTTGCTCAAGTGCACTTCAGCCGTGGACTGCTCGGGGATCGAACCGGCAACCGGCAACCCGGTTACAAGCCCGAAACCTTAACCAGTAGGCCACGGCTGCCCCCAAATTTTGTAAATTGAGCTCTAAATATTATTAATGACAAGTGGTCTAATTGTGGGAGTGACGACTCCTCATGTAAATATTGAAGAAAGAATTCTTATCATTTCTTGAAAATGTGAAACTGTTTAGATTAAGAAGCTGCTGGCTGACGTAGAGAAAGACTTGCAGGGGCGTTGCAAATAATTCTCTAGTCGGGGGGCCACCAGGTTTCCCCCTCCGATTCAGAAGAGCATTGGACAGACTCTGCTCTCTCTGAAGTCACATTAACAAGTGAACTGCGCATGCGAGGATTTTAGGAGGAGCTACAAGTTATACAGACGCGTGGTCACGCCCCTACTGCACTCTTGGAACTGCAAGGGAGGAGAAGGCAGAATGGGGCCTAGTACAATAATTCTGTTTATTGATGGTCATTACTTGATCATAAGTTATATTATTGAGACTTTTAAAATTATAAGAAATTACAGGGTTAACAAAAAAGGAAAGGAAATAAATAAATTAAAAAGGGGAAAGAGAAAAATTATATTAGAAATGGTTAGTAGGGATAAAAAACATACTAGGAAACATTACCTGATCATGAATTTTATTATCGAGACTTTTAAATTCATAAATAACTCTATGTTAACAGATGTCATTACTGCGATAAAGAAGTGTTTTTGCGTAAAAGTTGATTGATTATTTTTAAGCACTAACTTGTCAGTAATATGAAGCAAGTTCGTTCAAATAGACATTAAATCTCTGTTTTTCTTTATCTACATTTGCACGAGAACCTTAGGCGAAGGAAGGGACCTCCACGGCCGGGGGGCTCTTTTCCAAAGAAACATCTCAAACGTCTCGTGTGTATCTCGTTGTCGATTCATAAAATAATGCTTGTAACAGATTTAGGTGATGACACAACACAGGCATCAGTTATTAGGCAGCCGATCGCCATAGCAACAACACTTTTAGTGGAAGGTGAAGAGATAGCATCTACTACTTACAGATAGTATTAGCACATCAACTCCTACAGGGGATGTGAGACCAATAACTACAACAAGGA
Source organism: Merluccius polli (assembly GCA_030340625.1). Classification (NCBI taxonomy): domain Eukaryota; kingdom Metazoa; phylum Chordata; class Actinopteri; order Gadiformes; family Merlucciidae; genus Merluccius; species Merluccius polli. The sequence continues at coordinate 92,394 of JAOPHQ010002872.1, forward strand.
CAGTTTCTTAATCCACAACTATCAGGACCCTTATAAGCGAAGCTGTGGAGATAAGATTCTCTACAGATGTGTTATGAGTGAGAAGAAAAGAGAGGATGATATTAGGAATGTTCCAAAAAGAAGGAATACGGAGAAGGCAGAGAGAAAAGTTAGAGAAGGGGTAAGAAAAGTTAGAGAAAGTGAAAGAAGGGAAAGAGAGAAACATGGTCAAGAGAGAGGGAGAGACCCATCCCTATACATGGACTGTTATAAAAGAATTAGAAGAACAGTGAAAGAGTGGAGTAGTGATAGCGATTGTAATAGAGATGGAGACGAGGGGGGTAAGAAAGGAAGAAAGTTAAAAGAAAGTCAGATGAAGATGACAGCGGAGCGCAGTCATGAGGGAGAGAGTTTCAGTGGGACTTCAGGGAAAGAAAAGGAGGGGGCCGAGCCCAGCAGCAGTAGATCAGTTCCCCATGAGTTCGACTTACAAGAGGAACTTAGAAGACGCAAAGGAAGACAAGAGCGCCAAAGAGTTATGCAGGAGTTTACCCTATACTACTACTACTACTACTAATAATAATAATAATGATAATACATTTTATTTGAAGGTGCCTTTTAAAACACACAAGGTCGCCTTACAGTGCAAAGTGGTAAAGGGACAACATGCTCAGTATGTCCCATGGGGATCGCAGGACTTAGAGGGGTTAGAATAAAAACATAATAAAGAAAGCGCTGTGAAGATTAGAAAAGTTAAAGGTCTGATGGGACAGAGAAGGTACACATGTAGAGATCAATGATGTATTAGTGTCTGTTATTTGTTTTCGTGTCTTCTCTGTGAATTTATTTTACAACTGTGTGTGTTAAAGTGTTTTAGTGTTTTGTGGGACAATTAGCAGACCAACAGCTCATTTAAGTTGGGTACTATTCATTTAAATCAAAAGTTATCTCCTCTACCGCTCGTCCACAGAAGTCCAGGGGTCAACCAGCGCTGGGGACTCGTGTAAGAGTTCAGGGAATTTCCTTCTCACCAAACTGAGACAGGAACCCGCCCTAAAAGGACCCTGCGGGAGCGCGGTAGTTATTACAAGACAAAAACCTGATACGCAGTGTTGGTGTGTAACAATAAAATAAGTCCATCATTAGGTTGCTTAAAATACCTCCATAGTTTGGTGTTGAAACTGTTGAAAGAAAGTTGCTCTGGGTTGCCTAGGTCTAACAGGAGGTGTGTCTCCAAGGGGGGAGAGTGGACTGCATGGTATAAGTCCCGCCTCTGTTGTCATGGCGAGCCATATCTTGATTGTCATGTGTTTTGTTGAAATAGATTGCAGGTTGTTTAGTCTTTGATTTAGTTGTTTGTGTTTTATTTGTTTAATTGTCAAATTGTTTTGGTCAAGACAAATGTTCTCTGAACATTTGCAATGACCTGGTTAAAGTGATCATTGAAAGGTACTTCAGCAATCTGCTGGGAAGGGATCTAATGCACAAGTTAGATTGTTTATTGACATTGGGAAGACTTGGGTTTACCTTGCAAACGCCAATGCCAATGCTGTTATGCTATGTTGAAAATCTTTATTTGTTAGCTTCGTCCATCACCGCGTCAAAATTACAGCGTTAACACTGTGTGGTGTCTCCATTACGCATACACAGGACTGCATGGATAGCTGTCATAGATATCTGTCTCTACTCCTCCACAGCCACCTATCCAATGGGCTGAACATAAGAATCAGAAGGGATTTATTCCCATACACGGCATCCTGCAACAGGCCAGTAGGGAAGGCTGGTTAGCCTATGACGGGTAAGATCCCACCTTGAAACCGCGGGACAACCTAAGGCAGGCACAGTCACGAGTACTTGGCCAAGTCGCTGAGCGCTGACTCACTTGATCATGAAGTGATGAGAAGATGAAACCATCCGAGGAGAAACCATTTGGGTTGAAAGGTGGAGGATAGGATAGATTCCGGCTTAAGCAGCGAATATGTGGCAATAACTAGGACAGGTCATTTTTAGGATACAGGCTATAAGGATTTGCGGTTTGTTTTCGGTATGATTTAAATTTGGTAACAGCATGGTTTAAAAGCGGTTGATGGGAAACCCATATCATATCAAAATTTGGTTTAGGATTTACTGGCTGCAATTTCCCTTTCTACTAGATTGGCTGTAGTTAAGGTTAAAGGGAATAGCACCTTAGGAGGGATACGGGCAGAAGGTAATTATTTAGCTAACTTGGCCTTAAAACAAGGTGTTGGATACTCATAATCAGCCATTGACAGAGGTGCATGGCATGGTGCTCATGGACATTTTGTTGCACCTACCTGGCTGGTACATTTTCTCATTAAAGATGCGCATGGTTTTCACCATGGCGCAAGGGGGGAGGTAATGAAGGAAATCAGAAAACAAGGTTTAAAATCAGAAAACAAGGTTTTTGGTCACCATACTTGCAAACAATGATTGATAATCAGCTCAATGATTGTGAAGTATGTGCGGAAAACTACGTATGAAAAACAAGCACTACTCCATTGGGACATATTCCCACACCCAGGGGACCATTTAGACATATGGTCTTGGACTATGTTGATATGATCGAAAGTGTATATGGTAAAAGGTACATGCTAATAGTCAATTGACAGATTCAGCAGATGGGTAGAAGCGGTCCCAATAAAAGATCAAAGTGTGACTATTGCAATCAAGTTTTTATCTAGAATACTCTTGCCAAGGTTTGAAATTCAATTAGAAATTAGATCAGACAATGGATCAGCTTTCATTCGGAAAACTGTGAAAAGTGTGGTGCAGCAGTCACACATCAAACAGCGATTGGGTTGTGTTTACCATCCCCAGTCACAAGGAACGGTGGAAAGAGTGAATGGGACATTCAAGAAATTAACATCTCTGCAAGTGAAAATTGAATTGGTAGATGCACTACAACTAACACGAATGAGTTATCGCATGCAAGCTAACAGAATGACCAGCTAACCCCGCATGAAATGCTTACGGGTCGACCCATGCTTTCACCTACATTTTGAGGGCCCCACAAGGGGCCCCCATTAGAACAATTATAAATCAAATTGAAAAAGTATATCAGACAACTGACTTCCATGCACAAGCTTGTATTCTAATAGGAGAAACAGAATTCCAGAGGTGGAGAAACGACCCACCAAGGGGGGTGGGACCAGGCGGCCAGGTGTACCTAAGGGTGTTCCGGAGAAAGTGGAACGAGCCCAGGAGAGAAGGTCCATACAAAGTCACCAACACAACGCCAACAGCCATCGAGGTGGAAGGGAGGTCCACCTGGTACCACCTCAACCACAGCACCAAAGCCGCTCAACCAAGGACGAGGGAGGACCGCAAGGAGGAGCTGGGTGCAGGTGTACCCGGCAGTGACCAACCACCCCAGGACCAGACATAGACCGGCCTGGAACAACAGCCACATGATGATGCTGAGGCTGACGAGCATGCTGCTGATCCTCTGCGGGCTTTGGTAAATTCTACAGGCCCAGAGACGGATCCAGAGGAAGAGTGAAACAATAGAGCAGACCTGGACCAACCAGGAATCAAGTGGTATTACTAGAGAAAGCATGAATGTGTTGCAGAAAAGGCCAGCCCCGAGATATTCGGAAAGAGTTAAACATGCAAAGGTCAGAAAATCAAGTTGCCTTATATGTTCAAATATATATTCAATTATATATTCAAAATGAGAATTATGCAGATGAGCAAATTACTCTTACTGTCATGATAGGTAGCCATACACCCAAGGTATAACTTAGTAACCTGGGGACAAGTTCAATGTACAATAGACATTCGGCAAGAACCAATGTAGTGGTGTATAACAGTAGAATCAAGAGATCAATGGGATCAGGTAGTAGTGTGTATAAATTAGAATTAAAAAAGAGGTTTCCGCATGTAAAGTCAAAAATAATACTAGACTTAAAACCAAATGTAGAAGTCTCTTGTGTGACCGAGGACCAACGTGGTATAGTCAAAATAGATCCAAACCCAGTTACTGATAAAATAGATTCAACTTAAAATAATGATAAAATCGAAAATAATAATAACTTCTCAACAACAGGAGAACAAAACAATAAGAGCTATAATAAAAGGTTAAATCTGAGCGAAATCAACGTAAACTTAAAAAGAAAACCTTTGACCAATTGTATAATCAAGTAGGAGAAAATAGTTGGAATAAATGGGTGAAGTTCACTGGAAAACAGATAGATGCAGATAAATTGCTATTCATGTAGTAAAAATTGTCAAAGTGCATTATACGTAGTAAACTATGAACATGACTAGGAAGAACGCAGAACCCAGAGGTATACCAAGCATATACAAGGCCAGGAACGAAGTAGCTTCAGGATTTGAAGCTATCATGCCAATAATAGGACTAGTAAAAAGGCAGAATGGATTAACTACATTTATTATAATCAACAACGGTTTATTAACTATACAGATGATGCTCTATCCGCCCTAGGTGAACAGTTGAAAGCCATAAGCGCTGTGGCTTGGCAAAACAGGCAAGCATTAGATTGGCTCTTAGCGGAAAAGGGAGGAGTGTGTGAACTCATAGGCGAAATGTGTTGTACCTTTATCCCAAATAATACTTCACCGAACGGAACATTCACACTTGCCATGAATAAACTTAAAAAGCTAAGACAGGAGGTTAAAAACAATGCGGGACATGGGAATGATTGGATGTCATGGCTAGAACTGCGTATGGGTAAATGGGGAACAATATTGGCTCAAATAGGATTAGTTCTTTTGATTGTATTCACAATGATGGGATTGATTTTTTGTTGTTGTATTCCAGTACTAAGGTCCATGATAGAATCTAGGCTAAACAAACAAATGTTCCTTATGACCAAAGGCATAGTTGAGGAGAAAGGAGTAGAATGGGAGTATATTGGGAACAAAAGCCAGAGTGCTTAGAGGGATGACGACGATATGGAAAGGGAGAGATCCAAGGTTTGACCTGGCCTCAAGGGGGCCCGCATGTGCACGTGCTAGAAACCTCTCCATGTGGGCCCTTGGTACGCAGAATGAACACTGAACTCATACCATAACCGGACATGAAGAGGCTGGTGACAGCTGGAGCAACGACTACAACACTGCCCAAAACCCCCCACATACATACAGCACACCAATACATGAAGATCACCTGATCATCCACGACCATGCATGTTGAAAGAATTGAGTTTTTATTTCTTATTTTGTGTCACGTACTTCCTGTAAGGATGACTTTCATTGCATGCTGAAAGTTTGGTTAATTTTGTGTGATGCATTCTTTGAAGTACTTATATGATGTTTGTCTAGGTCATGGTTTGTGGAGAGATAATGATGTAGATGTTTTTCACGACTTATGTAGCAAACGACACATGCAAGGCTCTACTTAAATAACAGGCTGCTGCTTACATGACATTTATAACTGAATTCATTATGCTATGTGATTTACTACATTAATTTGTCATAATATTAAGGTGTTTTGAATTAATATGTATTTTGATATAGGCCTACGTATGCTAAAGGGTTTTATGTTGACTTTTGATTTTTGTGTTGCATGTTTTTATATACGTTTATGTATTGTCCTTATGGGTACCAACTCAGAGGATCGAAAAACTTATAGGGTATCGCACATTTGGTAATCTTTTTTAACTTGCTTCATTGAAAGGCTCAGGTTGAAAACCCTGGCACAGGTTGAAATTCCTATGATGGTAATGAAAGCAAGATGTTTTTTCCAGGTAATCAAATGTGAATACTGTTCGTTTATCTAGCAGTCTGGCAAGTAGTCATCTGTAACTTTGGGTTATTAAGGTAAGGGTAGTTGACATTGGGACTTAGTAAGTCCCAAAGGGGGGATATATGGGAGAAATCTACTAGTTATTTACTATACATTTAACAGAAATATATTCCTTATATTCTACCATTAAATAAGAAAGAACATTCATTTTCTTGCCTATATGCTATATGAACGATATAAGTTGCGGGAAACAGGGGTCAGCAAGTACATGGTGCTTGATTCTAAACAGAACCAACAGATAAGAATAAATGCTATGTTGGCCGTGAGCCGTATGACGTGGGAAGGTTTGTTAATGCAAACATCCCCCTTTAATTTATGGCCTGGTTTAGCGGTGGAAGGTTTGTTATCGTAACTGACGTCAAAGACTGCAGACAGTATGGTTTCTTTGCACTATCTATAGTGTAGGAGTAACTAAGGGATCCTTATTAGGAATAAACAAATGAACAAGTGCACATTCCAACCTGACAGAAAGGGGGTTAAAAGAAGGGATCTGTGTGGAGCTCGGGAGTTCTTTGCAAACCAACTCAGATTCTGTTGTTACTTCTTGCAAGTGATAATAAAGTCTTACATCTTCAGACCTCGACTCTCTCGAACCTCTCTTCTTCAGTTTAAGTGTTAGATGCGGTTTTTTCCACCTCAACCTCTAACACGGAACCGTCGCAACTCTGTCTTCATGGTAGCCTGGCTTCCGACTCTGCCCCTCACGCTGTGATTGGTCTGACATACTTGGTGTTCCCAGCACCAAAAAGCCGACGGAGCCGTGCTAGACCTACCTAGCTGCCAAATAAATGTGCTGCCGCTAGGGGGTGTCTAGAGTTCTAGGCTAGTTTTCCGTTGGATGCGGAGATGGATTTGCAGAAGTCTGCATTTGTCCCTTTTTTTGTGAACTCCTGTTTGGCAAGTGGACCGCAGACCTGGCGGCCATGAGGGGAACCGGAGTCCAACCTGAGGTTCCCTCTGATGTCTCGTCTCTCAGGTCTCACAGCGTTGTTGGAGTTACTTGTGGTGCTGACGTTTAGGCCCTGGAAGGTATAGTGGTACAGTACAGAGTATCTAGGAATAAATGATACGTCTCTCTCTCTCAACCCCAACCCTCCCCCCCCCTCTCTCTCTCTCCCCTCTCTCTCTCCTCCCTCTCTCTCTCTCTCTCTCTCTGTCTCTACCTCTCTCCCCCCCCCCGCCTCTCTCTCTCTCCCCCCCTCTCTCCTCTCTCTCCCCCCCCCCTCTCTCCTCTCTTTCTCCCCCCGCTCTCTCTCTCTCCCACCTCTCTCCCCCCGCTCTCTTTCTCTCTCTCCCCCCTCCCCCCCCCTCTCTCTCTCTTTCTTCCCCCATCCCCCCTCCTCCCTCTCCCCCCCCCCCGCTCTCTCTCTCTCTCTCTCCTCCCTCCCTCCCTCCCTCCCTCTCTCTCTCTCTCTCTACCTCTCTCCCCCCCCCCCGCCTCTCTCTCTCCCCCCCCTCCCTCTCTCTCTCCCCTTCTCTCTCTTTCCCCCCCCCCTCTCTCTCTCTCTCTCTCTCTTCCCCCTCTCTCTCTCTCTCTCTCTACCTCTCTCTCCCCCCCCCCCCCGCCTCTCTCTCTCTCCCCCCCTCCCTCTCTCCCCCCCCCCCCCCCCCCCCTCTCTTCCTACCACTATTTTTCTCTTTGATAGAAAGTCAGTGTTGACAGTGAGTGTAATGAAATGTAAACGCAGTGTCTCATTCTGTACACAGAGCTGCACACTATGTGGCAGATGGCCGCCGAGAAGATCTCTAATTCAAATCTTATTAGCTGAGATAATGTCAGAGTTAACTGTTCCGTTTGCAATTTTGGACCTCAAAACTTTCCAGCTTGCAGGAGAACAGATTCAGTACAGTTTCTCTTTCTCTGTTCAGCCGCCACTCACTGTCCTCATCTCCCTCCATCGCACACATCCCAATCTCTCTCTCTCTCTCTGTCGCTCTCTCTCTCTCTCTCTGTCGGTCGGTCTCTCTCTCTCGCTCTCTGTCTCTCTCCCTCTCTCTCTCTCTCTCTCTCTCTCTCTCTCTCTCTCTCTCTCTCTCTCTCTCTCTCTCTCTCTCCTCTCTCTCTCTCTCCTCTCTCTCTCTCTCTGTCTCTCTCTCTGTCTCTCTCTCTCTCTCTGTCTGTCGGTCTCTCTCTCTCTCTCTCTCTCTCTCTCTCTCTGTCTGTCTGTCGTTCTCTCTCTCTCTCTCTCTCCCTCTCTCTCTCTCTGTGTCTGTCTGTCTGTCGGTCTCTCTCCCCCCCCCCCCCCCCCCCCCCTCTCTCTCTCTCTGTCTGTCGGTCTCTCTCTCTGTCTGTCTCTCTCTGTCGGTCTCTCTCTGTCAGTCTCTCTTTCTCTCTCCCTCTCTCTCTCTCTCTCTCTGTCTCTCTCTGTCTCTCTCTCTGTCTCTCTCTCTGTCTGTCTCTCCCTCTCTCTCTCTCTGTCGGTCTCTCTCTGTCGGTCTCTCTCTCTCTCTCCCTTCCCCCCCCCTCTCTCCCTCTCCCTCTCTCCCTCTCTCTCTCTCTCTCTCTCTCTCTCTCTCTCTCTCTCTCTCTCGCTGTCTCTCTCTCTCTCTCCGAGTGATTTACATTTATATTGAATTAGGAGGTGAGGTGGAGAGAGGGGCGCGGCCGCGGAGACTGATTATAATGGAAGATTACGAGACAAACGCACCGCCATTATGTAGTGTAATTACAAAGGGAGCGGAGAGGAGAAGGGGGAGGGGTGAGGGGAGAGGGGAGAGTTGAGGGGAGGAGAAGAGAGGAGTGAAGTGAGAGGAGAGGGGGAGGATGTGGGGTAATGGAGAGAAGAGGAGGGGAGGGGAGAGGAGTGAAGTGGAGAGGAGAAGGGGAGGAGGAGGAGGTGGAGGGGATAGATGGAAGAGATGAGAGGAGGAGAAGAAATGGAGGAGAAGAGGAGAAAAAATGGAGGAGAGGAGAAGAGATGGAGGAGGAGGAGAAGAGATGGAGGAGAGGAGAAGAGATGAGAGGAGAAGAGGAGAGGAGGGGAAGGGAGGAGAGGAGAATAAGAGATGGAGGAGAGGAGGAGAAGAGATGAGAGGACAAGAGAAGAGGAGAGGAGGGGAAGGGGGGAGAGGGGGGAGAGGAGGGGAGAGGAGAGATGGAGGAGAGGAAGAGAGGAGAAGAGGGGAGGAGAGGAGGAGAGGAGAATAAGAGATGGAGGAGAGGAGGAGAGGGAAGGCCATTTGAGTGTGTGCTCCAGTGTATTTAGAAAGCGTCTCCTCCTCCTCCTCCTCCTCCTCCTCCTCCTCCTCCTCCTCCTCCTCAGCCGGCTGTGTGGCCGCATCATGAGACACACATCAGTCCAGCATTAGGGGATGTAGCTGGACCTCAGTGGACCTCAGCGGACCTCAGTGGACCTCAGCAGACCTCAGTGGACCTCAGCGGACCTCAGTGGACCTCAGCGGACCTCAGCAGGACCTCAGTGGACCTCAGCAGACCTCAGCAGGACCTCAGCGGACCTCAGTGGACCTCAGCAGACCTCAGTGGACCTCAGCGGACCTCAGTGGACCTCAGCGGACCTCAGTGGACCTCAGCAGACCTCAGTGGACCTCAGCAGACCTCAGTGGACCTCAGTGGACCTCAGCAGTCCTGCTGTAAAGACATGAGCTGACATGAGCCCCCCCCCCCCACACACACACACACACACCCACTGGACTAAAAGTAAAAATGCTATACATAGCATTGTGATATTGTGTGGTGTATTATATATAGTCGTCTATTTTAAAACAGGCATGTGTGCATAATCCTGTGAAAACGTGGCATCTGTTGGAAATAAACAGCTGTCTCTTTGGAAGAGAAAAGAGCATTATTATTATTTGGTGTGTCTGGTTGTAGGCGGTGTCGGCGTGATGAACGCGTCGCTGAGAAGAGAACAACCATTACGGTAAGTAGTTACTGGGGGGGGGGGGCTTTTATGCATCACGTGATGAAGTGTTGCGTCTGGAAAAACTTGACAACGCACCCAACATCTCAATCACTTGTCGCCTACGTGCTGGCGGAGCCTCCGCAGCTCCAACAGTAACTGCATTTGGCAATACCGCCACCTGGTGGCCATGGCTGGCCTGGCAGGTGAGGGCTTTTATTTTGAAAGTTCGCAGCGCATGTAATCGCTTTGATTTAATGCATTAATGCATGGTGTTTTTATTGAACCCCTCGTGTCCACCTAGTCTCCACATGCATGCATGCATTTTACAAGTAAGCATGAACACAACAATACAGTAAATCAATAAACCTGTGGAATATAGAAACATATGATAGATGCACAAAAAATATACATAGAAATATACGTAGCGATAATATGGGCTGGTGGATATTACAGGTCGCACACCTGTACACACTTGTGAACACCTGTACACACCTAGTCTCCACCTGCATGCATGGTGTTTTATTGAACCCCTCGTGTCCACCTAGTCTCCACCTGCATGCATGGTGTTTTATTTAACCCCTCGTGTCCACCTAGTCTCACTCTCCACCTGCCTGCATGCATGCATGGTGTTTTATTGAACCCCTCGTGTCCACCTAGTCTCTCCACATGCATGCATGGTGTTTATATTGAACCCCTCGTCGTGTCCACCTAGTCTCCACCTGCATGCATGGTGTTTTATTTAACCCCTCGTGTCCACCTAGTCTCCACCTGCATGCATGGTGTTTTATTGAACCCCTCGTGTCCACCTAGTCTCCACCTCCAGGGGCCTTCTTGTTAGGTTATCCGAACGTACCACGGGGTTCGCCTTTTACGAGCGCTTTTATTTTGAAGGTCGCGTCCTTCTGTCCAACCGGAAGCTCGTCTTCATTACCGACGCTTCCGCTGACCACGCACCGCTCCACCTGCTCGCCGGCGGCGTCGCCTCGCGCCGCTAACGGACGTTGGGACAGAATAGCTCATGAATATTCATGAGCCACGGGTTCTGAGCCGTGTCCCTATTGGTCGAATCCAAACGCCGCGTCCTCATTGGTCGATCTCAAAGAGCGTGTCGTCACTGAACGTGACTCCAGAAACCGTTGTTCACCGCGAGACGTAGACCACACATCCGGTACACGCACAGCGGGACCATGAGCGCCGTCCTGCCGCGGATCGAGCAGCTGTCGTCCCGGGTGGTGCGGGTCCTGGGCTGCAACCCCGGACTCATGACCCTCCAGGGGACCAACACCTACCTGGTGGGCACCGGCTCGCGGTGGGTACAGCGGCCCGGGTTCGGTGGGGGGGATGCGGGCTTTGCTGAGCCGATCCTCCCGGTCCACCTGGTTCCGTCACCTGGTTCCGTTTTCAAAGCTTCGTCGTCGTCGTTGTCGTTGTTGGTGTTGTTGTTGTTGTTGTCGTCTAAACAACAAAGTAGGAGGTGTGAGTAGGAGAATCAAGGTCAAATAATAATAATAATAATAGTATTGAGTATTGAAAAACAAAATACATATAAGCATGAACACAACAATACAGTAAAGCAATACACCTATGGAATATAGAAACATATGATAGATGCACAAAATATATACATAGAAATATACGTCACGATAATCGCACACCTTACACCTGTACACACCTGTGAACACCTGTACACACACCTGTACACACCTGTATACACCTGTACACACCTGTGAGCGCCTGTGAACACCTGTACATACCTGTACACACATGTGAACACCTGTACACACACCTGTACACACCTGTGAACACCTGTACATACCTGTACACACATGTGAACACCTGTACACACACCTGTACACACACCTGTACACACCTGTGAACACCTGTACATACCTGTACACACATGTGAACACCTGTACACACACCTGTACACACCTGTGAACACCTGTACACACCTGTGAGCTCCTGTACACACCTGTACATACCTGTGAACACCTGTATACACCTGTGAACACCTGTACACACATACACCTGTGCACCACCGAGACAACACTGTTTACAACCTGTTTTTCTTGTTTACCCCTACAGCAGCAGTAAACAATACTGTTGATGTTAGCAGTAAACATACTAAAGATGATTCACCGTCTCTCCTAGGCTGTGTGAATAACACAATGAGTTAGTGAAGGTTAGTTCAAACTAACAAGATTAGTTAGTGACGGTTAGTTCTAACAAGATTAGTTAGTGACTGGTTAGTTCAAACTAACAAGATTAGTTAGTGAAGGTTAGTTCTAACAAGATTAGTTAGTGACGGATAGTTCAAACTAACAAGATTAGTTAGTGACGGTTAGTTCAAACTAACAAGATTAGTTAGTGACGGATAGTTCAAACTAACAAGATTAGTTAGTGACGGTTAGTTCAAACTAACAAGATTAGTTAGTGAAGGTTAGTTCTAACAAGATTAGTTAGTGAAGGTTAGTTCAAACTAACAAGGATCTGGAACTGGGATGAAGGGCTGTATTCAGTAAGTTGGCATGACCATGTGAAGCTGTCTTTAGTATCTCATTGGTTAACTGGTGACACTGTGCTCTCCTCTCTAGTATGTCATTGGTTAAAGATGAAGTCTCTAGTATCTCTCATTAGTTAACGGGTGACCATCCCTGGCCCCTCCCCCAGGCGGGTACTGATCGACACCGGGGACCGCGGGGTCCCAGAGTACATCAGCTGTCTGCGCCAGGCGCTGGTCCAGTTCAACACCTCCATCCAGGAGGTGCTGCTCACACACTGGCACCACGACCACGTTGGGGGCATGGCCGACATCTGCCGCGAAATCACAGGTCAGCCAACCAATCACATCGTTACTTAAAGGGCCCCAGTTTTATTAGCCTTTTACAAGCTGTTTCGATTGTGATGAGTGGGAGTGTCCACCCAGATGTATGATGACTAGATCAGTCTACCAGCCTACACAGTGGACCGTACCAACTGGTAGGCTGATCTATCCATCATACATCTGGGTGGACACTCCCACTTGTGATGTCACTAATGTGACATCACTAATCTAAAGCTTGTCTCCTTGGTACCTGTGGCATCTCCAGGCACTGACGTTCCTGTGAGCAAGCTGCAGCGCGCCAGGGGGAAGGAGGAGCAGGAGGAGGAGGAGAAGGGGTATACCTACCTCCGCGACGGAGATGTCATCAAGACGGAAGGAGCCACGCTTACGTCAGTAATGCTACTAACTAACTAATAATAGGTGTTACTGCTACTATCTAGCAAACTAACAAATGAACTAACTAACTAACTACAGGCATCATCTAACTACTGTTATTAGTTTGTAGTTTGACAGGCCAGAAGTTGAGCAGTGCATAGGATCAGTCGGTGACGTCAGGTGTGGTGATTTCCCAGAGTGCTGTTCACCCCGGGCCACTCGGACGACCACATGGCGCTGCTGCTCCAGGAGGAGAGCGCTGTGTTCTCAGGGGACTGCATCCTGGGCGAGGGGACCGCCGTGTTCGAAGACCTCTACGACTACATGAAGTCCTTGGACCTCCTGCTAGGTCACCACCCCCACATCATATACCCAGGTACTATGGGTATCCCCCACTGGGAGCTGCCCAGTACAACCACAGCCTGGTACTGGTTTTACTGGGAGCTGCCCAGTACAACCACAGTCTGGTACTGGTTCCACTGGGAGCTGCCCAGTACCACCACAGTCTGGTACTGGTTCTACTGGGAGCTGTACATTTTTTTGCAATTATTTGACCTCTAAAATAGAAGTCTCTCCCGGACCTTTCAAAATAAAAGCCCCTCTGAATGCCCTCCCTGCAGGCCACGGCCCTGTGGTGAGTGAGGCGGGCTCTAGGATCCAGCAGTACATCAGCCACAGGAAGCAGCGGGAGCAGAGCATCCTGTCGGCCATCCAGGCAGGTGCTGGGACCAGCTTCTCGTCCATGGAGCTGGTCAAAATCATCTACAAGGTGAGGAGGATCCTGTCTCACCACCAGGTGGGGAGGAGGAGCCTGTCTCACCATCAGGTGGGAGGGGGGGGGGAACCTGTCTCACCACCAGGTGGGAGGGGATTAGAAGCCATTTCCTAGCCATTCCTAGACTCCCTAGTCCACTAGGGACTAGGGAGGCTGGTAGGCTGATTGATATACCAGGTGGACACTCCCACTTGTGAGGTCACAAACGGGTAGGATTTGAAAGGACATGGAGGCCTTTTATAGCTGTGTGTGTGTGTGTGTGTGTGTGTGTGTGTGTGTGTGTGTGTGTGTGTGTGTGTGTGTGTGTGTGTGTGTGTGTGTGTGTGTGTGTGTGTGTGTGTGTGTGTGTGTGTTTGTGTTTCAGGACACTCCGCAGCACCTCCACCAGGCGGCTGAGATCAACCTCCTGCACCACCTGAAGAAGCTGGAGAGAGAGGGCAAGATACACCTGGGTAAGATACCCCACACACACACAACCACACACACACTGTGTCTGTCTAACTGTCTGTCTAACTGTCTCTTTGTCTGTCTCTTTCCAGTGGAAGCCTCCTCATCAACAGTCCGATGGAAGAGCAACCTGTGACCAGGGAATGCCTATATATGGACATCCTGTACATTGTTAATACATGGAATGCCTATATATGGACATCCTGTACATTGTTAATACATGGACTGGCTATATATGGACATCCTGTACATAGTTTATACATGGAATGGCTATATATGGACATCCATGAACCCCAACATTAACCCTCAGTACGGTCTATTGGCTGTAGCCAATGGGGTGGCACTGCCCCCCCTCTTCATTAAACTCCACCCCCCTATGTCATTGTCTCTCAGTTATGTCAATCACCATCATTCTCTCAAACTGAGTTGTATCAGCAGGTATACTCCTTGTGCAGCTCTGTGTTAGAGAACATCACTTGTGGGCACTGGCACTATCAACATGATGATAGCCCCCCCCCCCCCCCCCCCCGTCTGGGCCCCGGTGCACCGGTTGCACCGTCGATAGTTACGCCACTGCTTGTGGGTCCAGATGTCATGGACATGAAGTTTCCCTCTTCGGTACAACAGCACTCTGCTGTCGTACCGCGTCCTGCCGCCAGGTGGCGGTGTCTCTCCAGAACCCAGACTGAAAATAAACACGCTGTTGTGCATTGTTTTATTCATGTTTAATTCATGTTTTATTCATGGTCGGGTGATGAGCATGACCCGTTTGGTATTGGTACATGAAATGTGTGAGTTCAGTGTTAATATTAACAATATGAATAACTGCTCTGGTGTAACTTGTGGGTTTGGGTTTTCTCCTCCCAGCGTCACGACAGCTGATTATATTTCCCCGATACGCTTGAATACTTTATTAAAACTCATGTTTGCTTTTGGTCAAAAAAAAGTTGTTTTTTTATAAAGTAAAAGGAAGAAAAGAGTTTGACGTCCAGCATGACGTCATCGTCCGTCTGGTCACGTCGGTAGTCTGAATTAAATAACACCAACTACCGTAGCGTGGTCATAAAATACCATCTATAAGCATTTATAATAATTTGTCATTTATAAGCGTTTATAATCATTATTTAATCATAATTTATCATAATTGGTGCATATGTTGCGTTGCATGTGTTTGTGTGCGCGCGCGTGTGTTCATAAGTGCGTGTGCGCGCGCGCGTGTGTCCGTGAGTGCGCGTGCGTGCGCAGTAAGAGCTGCGTGGGGGAGGAGGAGGAGGAGGTGAGTGGGGGAGGAGGACCAGGAGATAAACAGACGGTCTGTCGGGAATATGGCGGCGACAGCAGCGGCTCCGGACGTCGCGTCCAGCCGGCCCACCGGCCGCTGACCGGGGGGACGGGGGGACCACCTCACCACCTCGCTACCCGGGGGAGCAGCTCCAACTCGGGGTAAGTTTCGGGTGGCAGACCCCCCAGACCGCAGACCCTAGACCCCAGCCTGGAGGTCTAGGGTCGTCATTCAGTTGGTGGTGCATAGCGGGTCGTTGAAAATGTCACGGCGAACTACAACTACAACTACAACTATAACTATAACTAACTATAACTATAACGACAACTATAACTATCTATAACTATAACTGTAACTACAACGATATAACTATTCTCTTGGACTAACACTAAGAGTCGTGGCGGTCCGGTCCACCGTGTGGTTCTGCTGCCAGCTCGGTCCGCTGGTGGGTTAGCGGCTGACAGAAAGTTTAAGCTGTGAGACGGCGGCCGGTCCGGGGCAGCAGGTACCGACCAGCAGACTGGACCCGTCCCACCTGCTGCTGCCCGGTACACGGGACCCGGGACCCGGTACAGGCCACGGGACCCGGTACAGGCCACAGGACGGTCCTGAGTGTTGTGGGCTTGAAGTTGACCTTAATGAAAAGGGTTAATGTTTAAGGTTTAGGGTTTAGGGTATCTTACTGTAAAGGGTTAGGAGGTATCTTAATGTAAAGGGTTAGGAGGTATCTTAATGTAAAGGGTTAAGGTATCTTAATGTAAAGGGTTAGGGTATCTTAATGTAAAGGGTTAGGGGGTATCTTAATGTAAAGGGTTAGGGGGTGTCTTAATGTAAAGGGTTAGGGTATCTTAATGTAAAGGGTTAGGGGGTATCTTAATGTAAAGGGTTAAGGTATCTTAATGTAAAGGGTTAGGGTATCTTAATGTAAAGGGTTAGGAGGTATCTTAATGTAAAGGGTTAGGGGGTATCTTAATGTAAAGGGTTAGGGGGTATCTTAATGTAAAGGGTTAGGGTATCTTAATGTAAAGGGTTAAGGTATCTTAATGTAAAGGGTTAGGGTATCTTAATATAAAGGGTTAAGGTATCTTAATGTAAAGGGTTAGGGTATCTTAATGTAAAGGGTTAAGGTATCTTAATGTAAAGGGTTAGGGTATCTTAATGTAAAGGGTTAGGGGGTATCTTAATGTAAAGGGTTAAGGTATCTTAATGTAAAAGGTTAGGGTATCTAAATGTAAAGGGTTAGGAGGTATCTTAATGTAAAGGGTTAGGGTATCTTAATGTAAAGGGTTAAGGTATCTTAATGTAAAGGGTTAGGGTATCTTAATGTAAAGGGTTAGGGTATCTTAATGTAAAGGGTTAGGGTATCTTAATGTAAAGGGTTAGGGGGTATCTTAATGTAAAGGGTTAGGGTATCTTAATGTAAAGGGTTAGGGTATCTTAATGTAAAGGGTTAAGGGGTATCTTAATGTAAAGTGTTAGGGTACCTTACTGTAAAGGGTTAGGGTATCTTAATGTAAAGGGTTAGGGTATCTTAATGTAAAGGGTTAAGGTATCTTAATGTAAAGGGTTAGAGGGTATCTTAATGTAAAGGGTTAAGGGGTATCTTAATGTAAAGGGTTAGGGTGTATCTTAATGTAAAGGGTTAGGGGGTATCTTAATGTAAAGGGTTAGGAGGTATCTTAATGTAAAGGGTTAGGAGGTATCTTAATGTAAAGGGTTAGGGGGTATCTTAATGTAAAGGGTTAGGGGGTATCATAATGTAAAGGGTTAGGGGGTATCTTAATGTAAAGGGTTAGGGTATCTTAATGTAAAGGGTTAGGGTATCTTAATGTAAAGGGTTAGGGTATCTTAATGTAAAGGGTTAGGGGGTATCTTAATGTAAAGGGTTAGGGTATCTTAATGTAAAGGGTTAAGGTATCTTAATGTAAAGGGTTAGGGGGTATCTTAATGTAAAGGGTTAGGGGGTATCTTAATGTAAAGGGTTAAGGTATCTTAATGTAAAGGGTTAAGGTATCTTAATGTAAAGGGTTAAGGTATCTTAATGTAAAGGGTTAAGGGGTATCTTAATGTAAAGGGTTAAGGTATCTTAATGTAAAGGGTTAAGGTATCTTAATGTAAAGGGTTAAGGTATCTTAAGGTATCTTAATGTAAAGGGTTAAGGTATCTTAATGTAAAGGGTTAAGGTATCTTAATGTAAAGGGTTAAGGTTAGGGTGCTGCAGATAAGTTCTGAAAGACTGACTTTCTTGGTTTCCTGTCCAAGCCAAAGTGTTTAAGGTCTTATCTCCAGTGTCCGTCTCCGTGACGATCTGTATACGTTGAATCTGAACGGATAACCTTATTTAAACAGTGGGTTCATGTGAGTTGAAGTAAAGTTTATGTTCTTTGTTCAATACAGTGTGTGTGTGTGTGTGTGTGTGTGTGTGTGTGTGTGTGTGTGTGTGTGTGTGTGTGTGTGTGTGTGTGTGTGTGTGTGTGTGTGTGTGTGTGTGTGTGTGTGTGTGTGTGTGTGTGTGTGTGACATAGTTGTGCCGAGTTGTAGAACTGCTAGTTGTACTAACTAACTAATCGATGATCAATTTGATCAGGTTCTGTTGATGTCCTGAAGACTATTTAATAATTATATTTAATAACCTGTGTGGATGTAATCTAAAGACGCGTATTATGTCGACATTGAGGACTATATAAACACGGGAGCGGGAGGATCTTGTCCAATCACGCGTGGGCTAACATCGCGCCCTGGCCAATCACGGCAGGGGAAAGAGTGTACTGTTTGTTATTCTAAAGGATTCATCCGCCCGGAAACATAAGCAGGTCACAGATGGAGGTTTGTGATTCGCTGTCGGCAAACCCTTCCCGAATTAAAACAATTCAATTTAAAGTTTAATACCATACAAGTATAATGTGATGCATACACATTGTCTTTTTGTGATTTTTCTACCTAACAAAAAACAATTACTAACCACAATGAACGTATAAATGGTACAATGTGAACAGTACGGTGAAACTAGTACTAACTACTAACTGGTATATTATACTGCGGTATTTAAAACTAACTGTCTTTAGTGTGTTGTTTGTTTGCTGTCATGTACAGTTTACTACTACTGTCTGTGTGCTGGGGTCAACGGTCATTTGTTTGTACACGTGGCGTGTGTGTGTGTGTGTGCGTGCGTGTGTGCGTGCGTGCGTGTGTGCGTGCGTGTGTGCGTGTGTGTGTGTGTGTGTGTGTGCGTGCGTGTGTGCGTGCGTGCGTGTGTGCGTGCGTGTGTGCGTGTGTGTGTGTGTGTGTGTGTGGGGTTGGCTATGTTGAGGAGCAGTGGTTCCCACAGTTCCAACATGGCCGCTGTTAGTTCTGAAATAAAGCTGCTGGGAACGCAGGTGGGGAGCGGGGTCCGTGCACACTCCTCATGCACGCCCCCCACTCCTCGGGCCTCCCACTGCATGCTGGGAATCTGGGAAGACTGCAGGAGGCTGCTGTCCCGGGGCAAATAACACACACGCACGCACACACACACACACACACACACACACACACACACACACGTGTCGGTGTGAGGGAGAGTGGTCGAGTGAAGGTGCTTGTAGCTACAGTGATCTGATACTCTTTGTTATAGTGTATGTTGTATTTATACTATATGTTATAGTTATAGTGTATGTTGTATTTATGCTGTATGTTATATTTATACTGTATGTTATAGTTATACATATGTTATACTATTATACTATAGTTATACTATACGGGAAGGAGGATTGTTCAAATGTATTTGTGTCTTTTGTTGGCTAACGCTTTCTGTCCTCCTCATGGCAGCCGTGTGAAGACCTGAAGGTACGCCTCTGCAGAGGATTACCCAGCATGCTTTGTCAGTGAGGTGAGTTTGTTCCTTTTTGAAACGTGAAAATAAAACGGTAGTCGAGAGGTTAAGAAAATACAAAGTAAACGATACAAACTACATTCTGTTAAATAGATTGTGACCAAGAAAATCAAATTAAATAGACGGTGTGTTCAATAGTGTGACATCGTCAACGATTAATAGCTTTTGCACTTTTACACTGAAACACATTTTAATTTAATTTAATAGTAGAGTGTGAGAGAGAGGTAGAGGTAGAGAGAGGGAAGGAGGAGAGAGGGAAGGAGAGGGAGTGAGAGAGTGAGGATTTGCACCTCACAGTTGGTCAGCTGTCATTAGGAGCAGGCGACATGCGTGAGCTAATCGGCTCCCATGCTTTTTTTTCTTTTGTGCACGGCCACGTGCACGCCCGTGTCTGACTCAGTGGAATCAGTTGAGACGCAGCCTGCTGTAGTACAGTTGCTGTAGTACAGCTGTTGTACCACAGTAACACCATCACCACGGTAACAACACCGTCACCACGGTAACACCACCATCACCACGCTAACAACACCGTCACCATAACAACACCATCACCTGGTAACGACACCATCACCATAACAACACCATCACCACGGTAACAACACCACCATAACAACACCATCACCATAACAACACCATCACCCGGTAACGACACCATCACCATAACAACACCATCACTTTAGCTCAAAGTTAGCTCAAAACCTCCAGACAACACTGCCTCCGTATTGTCCCAGTGTAAGCTACAACAGGTGACTATGTGGAGGTGTAGGAGAGGAGTTAGGAGACAGACTAGAGGTGGATGTGTAGGAGAGGAGTTAGGAGTTAGGAGACAGACTAGAGGTGGATGTGTAGGAGAGGAGTTAGAAGGAGTTAGGAGACAGACTAGAGGTGGATGTGTAGGAGAGGAGTTAGAAGGAGCTGGTTTACCCTCCACACCAGTGAGAAGGATGTGGTTGTACTGGAACTGGGAGTATTATATTGTAACTCCTGCGGTGTTGACTGTAGGACTGTGTCAACAGGTTGTACTGGAGGTCTATCAACATAGCGCTACAGCACAAGCTCCACCCGCCTCCGGTTGTTAGCAGAGCAAAACAAATGCCCCCTCGCCAGTTGGCTTAGTTTAAAAAAACAAATAATGCAAATAATGCATAGTAGCACACACACACCTTACCAAACACACACAAACACACACCTTACCAAACACTCACACACCTTACCAAACCCCCCCCCCCCCCCACACACACACACACACACAGGGTGTGGTTGTTGGACTCCCAACTTCAATCTCCAATGTCCACACAGTCTGCCCCAAAAGAGCTGTTTCATTAAAACAGCATCAAACATGGCAGACAGACCATGGAGCAGAACAGGAGATAAACACCTTGCATGATAAGTCTCTCTCTCGCTCTCTCTCTCTCGCTGTCTTTCTCACCCTCTCTCTCTCACTCTCGCTCTCTCGTGTCCTCTACCCCCCTCTCCTCATCATGTTAAGCAGGGGGGGGGGGGGGGGGTCATTATGTAATCAGTTGGTCAGCTGACCTGCTGGTCTCCCTCTTAAAGGACCAGGACCCTATAACACAGTCAGTAAGCTATCGACTAGTTAACTAGTCAACTAGCCGGTCAACCGGCTAACAAGTCAGTTAACTAGTCAACTACCCAGTCAACCGGTTAACGAGTCAGTTAACTAGTCAACCAGCCAGTTAACTAGTCAGTCGTCAACGCCGTAAGTTCAGCACCACCCTCTCTCTTCTCTGTCTCTCCTCTCCATTCAAATAACTGTATGTGCAATGGAAGACGTACATTTACATTGCAGAGCACAAAAAGTAGAATAACATACCAAAATATTATGTCATGTATAATGTATTATATTAAAAAATGAAATGGTAAAAAATACAATACATAAAAATGTATATCGTGAAAATGTACTTTACTCTCTATATGTCTCTTTCCCTCCTTCCCTCTCTCTCCTACCTCCTAGTCACATGACCACTAGTTTGTCACAGTGTGGTCAATCTGACCTTTGACCCTGTTGTTGCTGACTGGTGGGTAGTTGTGTTGCTAGCTACTCTAGAGATGGATGTACTGTGTGTTTACTGATCTCTGTCTCTCTCTCTCTCTCTCTCTCTCTCTCTCTCTAGGAGATGAGCGGTGTTGGGGAGAGTGCGGCGGAGCATCTCAAGGGGGCGGGGCTTCTGAAGAGGAAAGACTGTCCCACTGACCACCTGGAGCCCAGGTAACACACACACATACACACACACACACACACAGACACACACACTGTAACATCCACAACACAAAAGCCATCAATCTTTTCTTGTCTCCT
This sequence comes from Merluccius polli, assembly GCA_030340625.1. Classification (NCBI taxonomy): domain Eukaryota; kingdom Metazoa; phylum Chordata; class Actinopteri; order Gadiformes; family Merlucciidae; genus Merluccius; species Merluccius polli. The sequence goes on from JAOPHQ010002872.1 coordinate 113,918, forward strand.
CTCTCCCTCTCTCTTCTCCTACTTTCCTCCTCTCTCTCCCCTCCTCTCCTTTTCCCTCCCCTCACTCCTGCCCCTGCATCTCCTCTCTTCTCTCTTTTCTCCGCTCACTCCTCCTGCTCCTCTTCCTCCCTTCAATCTTCTCCCCCTCACTCCTTTTCCTTCTCCTCCTCCACTCCTCTCCCGTCCTCTCCTCTCCTTCTCCTCATCCCTTTTCTTGTCCTTGCTCTCTTCTCTCCCCTCACTCCTTCTCCTCCTCCTCTCTCCCCCCCCCAGCCCTAAGAGGAGTGCTGTGGAGAAGAGGAGCAGGGAGGAGGAGGCTCGCTATGTAGAGGAGTTAGCTGAGCTGATCATTGCCAACCTGAACGAGGAGGAGGAGGAGGAGGTGAAGAAGGAGGAGCAGGAGGAGGTGAAGGCCAAACTGAAGGAGACACTGCGGAAGATCAGACTGATACAGGAGCAAGGTACACACACACACACACACACACACACTAGAGGATGACATTTGTCGGGAATTCCCGCGGGTCACGTGAATCCCGTGGGATTCCCGCGGGATGGGAGTCAACGTTTTATTAATCACGTGATTGGGACGGGACGGGAATACAAATCACCGGGAGCGGGCAGGAGCGGGAACGCCATTAATAGATGATGATTTTCAGCCGTGTTAAACAACCAAAAGGACAGACGCGTCCATTTTTGTAGTCATCTTTCAGTGAGCGAAAACTATTTTGACTTGCGTCAGCAAGTCAAAAGAACTACACATCCCATAGTGCTTTTGACTTCCGGCCGGGCCGGCCACCACCGGAAGTTACGTGCGCGGGAGACAGAACAACAATGGAGGGAGGTGGAAGCGATGAAGTCGGGAAGCGTGACTTACAAAATAAAGTGAGGAATAATGATCCGTCGGTGAGACTCAGGGAACTTATTGGGAAGTCGCAAATATTAAATGGATTCATGAGAGTTGAATGTGACGGGGCCAACACCGTGTATGCTTCTTGTAAATCCTGCGCAGTACTCGTCAAATATTCATGTGAGTCGGGAACGAGTGGTCTGAAGAGGCACACATGTAAGGCGAAGTCCGAGAACCCCAGTCTCAATGAGTGAAAAAATAAAAACGGGAGTGGGATGGGAGTGGGAGTCATTTTGAGTGGGAGCGGGATGGGATTGGGTGTCATTCTACAGGAGTGGGACGGGATGGGATTTATTTTTTTACTCTGGCCCGGGATTGGGACGGGATGGGATTTCTTCTCTGGGAGTGGGATGGGACGGGAGTGAAAATCCACTCCCGTGTCATGCTCTAACACACACACACACGTATAGACACGTCGGTTGGTTGTCCTGTAGTTAATGTATGTCAACCGTGAATAATTCCAGTATTACTTATTGTATTATATATATATATATATATATATATATATATATATTTAACATACTGTGTGTATCTGTTCTGTGTATCAGAGCGCGCTCCCTCCAGTCCAGATGAGCTGCAGCAGGCCGACGTGTCGTCCACCGGGAGCGGACTCATCGACAAACACGCCTTGGGGCCCATGATGCTGGAGGTACCAGACCACCACCACATCACTACCATACAACCACCATTTATTAGCTTAGCCTGTTGTTAGCTTAGCCTGTTGCTAACTTAGCGTGCTGTTAGCTTAGCCTGTTGCTAGCTTAGTGCGTTGTTAGCTTAGCCTGTTGATGGATGTTATTATATATATATTTGTGATTTATTATTATTAGTATTGTTATTATTATTATTATTATTATTATTATTATTATTATTATTATTATTATTGTTATTATTCTTTTTTTTTTAAATGTTTAAATTATTATTATTATTATTAAATTACAATGTGTTGTAGGCCCTGGATGGTTTCTTCCTGGTGGTTTTATTCTGTATTATTATAATATATTATTATATTAGGATGGTTTCCTCCTGGTGATATTATTATTCTATATTTGTATTCTATATTATAATATATTATTATATTATTTTACTAGGCCCTGGATGGTTTCTTCCTAGTGGTCAGTAAGGAAGGCAAGCTGGTGTTCGTATCCGACAATGTGAGCCAGTTCCTGGGCTACCAGCAGGGGGCGCTGCTGAGCACCAGCCTCTACAGCCTGCTGCACCCGGGAGACCACGCCCACTTCCTCCACAACCTGCTGCCTCGTAACCACGGTGACGGTGAGGGAGGAACTTAACTTCTCTGGCCGATGACCCCATTTTTAGGTCCGAACATTTAGCGAGATCAACTTGTAACTTTCTTGTGCATCTGCTTCGACACACATAACCCACACACATCGTTTTAACCCAATCATCTGCCTGTAACATAACGTATACCTATCGCACCACACTAAGTGATTAGTAGTAGTTCACTAAGTGATTAGTAGTAGTTCACTAGTGGTTAGTAGTAGTTCACTAAGTGATTAGTAGTAGTTCACTCTCTCTCTCCTTCCCCCCCCCTCCCCCCAGTGAATGGGCGGGAGGCAGCCAATAGGAGCAGCCACACCTTCACCTGTCGCATGCAGGTGAGCCCTTCGTCTGAGGGGGACGAAGCACCGCCCGCCCACCAGCAGGGGCAGCAGCAGTATCAGACCATGCAGTGCTTCGCCGTCTCAGAGCCCAGGAGCATCAAACAGGAAGGAGAAGGTAGCGGAGAAACCTCCTCCTCCTCTTGTTCCTTACTCCTCCTTTCTTCTCTTCCCTTCTTTGTATTTTCTTGTCTTCTCCTTTCTCCACTTGTCCTATGCTGTCCTCTTTCATTCATTTTCTCTTTTGGGAACATACCTCAGATATCTAGGGGGGGAGTCACATGTTGGAGGCGTGTTCACCTATTAGGGGGCGGAGTCAGTTGATGGGTGTGGTTTTCTACTTCGGCAGAGTTCCAGTCGTGTCTGATCTGCGTGGTGCGCCGGGTCCCGGTGAAAGAGAGACCCACAACCCTGGCCTACGAGAGCTTCACCACCCGCCAGGACCTCCAAGGTACCCTTTTCTTAGCTCCAAGCTAGCAGGAACGTAGCACTAAGCTAGGAGAAACAGCGCTACGCTAGCTGGAACATAGCACCAAGCTAGGAGGAGCATAGCACCAAGCTAGGGGGAAGGTAGCACCATGCTAGAGTAAAATTAGCTAAGCTAGGTGCCAAACTAAGCTACGCTGAGCACCAAGCTAACGGGAAAATAGCACTAAGCTATGCTAAGCACCAAGCTAAGGGCCCCTCCTTCCCCCTCCGCCCCCAGGGAAGATCACGTCCCTGGACACCAGCGCCCTGCGAGCCTTCCTGAGACCCGGGTGGGAGGACCTGGTCCGCCGCTGCATCCGCCGGTTCCACCTCCACAACCCTGGAGACGCCTCGTCCTACGCCAAGAAACACCACCAGGACGGTGAGAGGATACCCCCCTACACACTCTGCACACACCCTACACACACTCTGCATATACCCTACACACACCCTACACACCCGACATACCTCCTACATACCTCCTACATACCCCCTACACACACCCTACACACACTCTACACACACCCTACATACCTCCTACACACACCCTACATACCCCCTACACACACCCTACACACACTCTACATACCCCCTACACACACCCTACATACCTCCTACATACCCCCTACACACACCCTACACACACTCTACATACCCCCTACACACACCCGACACACACCCGACACACACCCTACACACACCCTACACACACTCTACACACACCCTACATACCTCATACACACACCCGACATACACCCTACATACACCCTACATACACCCTACACACACACCCTACATACCTCCTACACACACTCTAAATACACCCTACACACACTCTACATACACCCTACACACACTCTACATACACCCCCCTACATATCCCTCCCCCCTACCTCCTCCCTCTTATCATAGTTCCAGATTTCTTAATATGTATTTGTCAGCAATCTCAACATGATTGCAAATAAACAAGTTTTAGATTCATCTCTCTCTCTCTCTTGCTCTCTCGCTCTTTCACACTCTCTCTCGCTCTCCCCGCCCCCCCCCCCCTCCCCTAGTGTTGCGGCAGGGCCAGGCCCTCAGCCCAGTCTACAGGTTCTCGCTGGCGGACGGTGCGATGGTGTCGGCCCACACCAAGAGCAAGCTGCTCCACCCGTCCTCCAGCAGCCAACCACAGCTCTACATGTCCCTACACATCCTGCAGAGGTCTGTCTATCTGTCTGGCTGTCTGTCTGCATGTCTGTCTCTCTTTCTGTCTGCCTATCTACCTGCCTGTATGTCTCGCTACCTGTCTGTCTTCCTAATACAAGGTGACTTGTTCTGTGTTCTAGGGAACAGAAACCACGTGGGGTGAATCCTGGCCAGGGATTGGCTGGCGTGTCATCTATGACCCCGCCCACAGCAGATGGCCCCTCCCTCTCCCCTGACGCCACAGTCAGTAGTAACACCCACCCCCCCGGGGCCCTCCTCCCCCCTGGGGCCCCCGGCCCCCAGGACCCAGACCCCTGCGACCCCCCATCATGTACCCTGGAGCCTGCACTCTCTCCTCTCCACCCAAGCCCCCCCCCCCACCCGGGGCCCTCCTCCCCCCCAGGTCCCTCCTCCCCCCCGGCCGTTAGCAGCAGTAGCAGCTCCGGACCCCAGACCCGCGGGGTTTCCCAGGATTGTGCGGAGGGGCAGCGCTCTAGAGGAGACCACACCCAGAGCCCCGCTTCCAGTGATGCCCTCGCTACCACCGGGCGCCAGCTAGCTAATGACCTGGCTAGCTCCAACGTGTACAACTACGCAGCGGAGGAGGAGGCGGGGGGGGGAGGCGGAGGAAGAGGCGGGAGAGGAGGCGGGGAAGGAGGCAGGCGAGGAGGTGGAGGAGGTGGAGGAGGAGGAGGAGGAGGAGGAGGAGGAGGAGGAGGAGGAGGAGGAGGAGGAGGAGCGAGGCGAGCCCCCGCAGCGCTACACCAAGCTGCTCCAGCTCCTTACCAACACACCTGAACAGGGTGACGACCAATCAGAACACGCCCGGGAATTGGGGGGCGGGGCCAGGGGCAGTGTGGGGGTGGGAACTAACGGTAACTCCTCCTTGAAGGACAAACACAAGATCCTGCACCGGCTGCTGCAGCAGAACAGCTCATCTCCTGGCGAGCTGGCCAGGCTCACAGCCCAGGCCACCGGGAGGGAAGGCGGAGGAGAGGGAGGCGGAGGAGAGGCAGGGGGGGGAGAGGCAGGGGGGGGAGAAGTAGGGAGCCCAAGAAGGACGGACAATGCCCTGCTCAGGTACCTGCTGGACCGGGATGACCTCCAGGAAACAAGAGACAAGATGGACGAGATGGACAAGATGGTCATGAAGCAGGAGCCAGACTTCATGATGACACACCAGGTGAGTGAGGAGCAGCAGCAGGAGGAGGATTCTGACCATGCAGATGTGTTTAAATATACATTCTGGAGATTTTAAAACTAAAAGAAAAAACACACACACAGACGTGGGATTCAGACTCAGATGGACGTACAAGTGACTACTGATGAGATGAGCTACAGAACATTTGGAGTCACGGCTCAGACGTTCTGACAGCTGAATCAGCAGATGCAGTGTGTACACATGTAGGAAGCAGGTTTCATGTTAGAGCCTAATGAGATATATATTCATATTCATCACCACCCGGCCAGGTATTCCAGGTATTCAATATGTTTAGATCAAACATATTGAATACCTGGCCGGGCGGTGATGAATATGTTAATGACATGTAACCGGTATGTTAATACCTGACTGCTAGTATAGCATACCTGACTGACTGCTAGTATAGCAGTCAGGTAAATCTAAGTTTTACCATTAGCAGCCTCTAGTAGCTATATAACCTCTAGTGGCTTACTTTGGAGCTACAGTTATAGCTATATAACCTCTAGTGGCTTGAGCTGTAGCTACAGTTATTATAGCTATATAACCTCTAGTGGCTTGAGTTGTAGCTACATTTATAGCTATATAACCTCTAATGGATTGCGTTGTAGCTACATTTACAGGTGTGCTTTATTCTTGAGAAACTTTCGTTTAGATCATTTTCTAAACTCTATTATTTTTTAATGGACTAAATAGCTGCAGTACAAAAGTGACAGTGCAGGTTTAATGTGATGACCGTAGAAACACAGTGCATGTTTAATGTGATGACCGTAGAAACACAGTGCAGGTTTAATGTGATGACCGTAGAAACACAGTGCAGGTTTAATGTGATGACAGCAGAAACAGTGAAGGTTTAATGTGATTATGAGCCTATTGAGAGACACAGTTGGTAGAGGGGGAGGGCTGAGTGTTCAGTGACAACTAAAGCCACCTATCAACACCTGAGAGTGAGTCCCTGATTGGTGGCTTGGTTTAAGTTGATGTTGTCCTGATAAACAACAACAACAACACAAACACTGACTGTTTCTATCTTATTGTGTGTGTTTGTGTGCTCATGTGCACAGTGGCTAGAGTGAGTGCTAAGTGTCTGGCTTACATCACAGATGACCTCATTAGCACTAGCGGCTATATTTAGCTCCTCATCCCCTCAGTCAAGTGAATACGTCCGGGTTATACCACTCCTGTCCACGGGCCACGTGGACCGCTCTAATCACATGGTTTAGTGTGTAGTATCTCACCATCAGAGGGCTGCTGTGGCAAGATAATATTAAACCATTGACTAAGTCGAAAGTCCTTCAAATTAATGGTTTATCAATATCTAGTCGGACTAGATATTATTAAACCTTTATTTTGAAGGCGTTACAACTATATGTTTATAAACCTTATTTTGAAGGTGAGTTGGTGTATGTATATTGAAGGTGATAAATAAAACATTTTAAGTGACTGCAGTTCTTCTGGACGACCTCCTTCTCCTCCTACTCCTCCTCCTCTCCCCCAGGCTAGTGAGCTTGAGGACCTACTGGAAGACCTCCAGGGCAGGGGTCCACACCGGCTCTGTCCAGGACAGATGGCTGCGAGACGGGCGTCTCTCCCACTGGTCTCCTCCTCATCTCTCCCCCTGACCTCTTCCTCCTCCTCCTCGCTGGACAACCAGAGCATCATCAGTGACCTCTTGCAGATGGTGGAGAATGGGGAGGGCGGCCCTACCCCCCCCCACCCAGCCTCACGTAGGTCTTCTAACCCCACCCTGCCACCCAGCCTCAAATCTTAGAAATTATATAATAAACAGCAGTGTGTGTGGGGGAGGAGGGGTCTCCAAATAAAAAGAGAGAAACAAATTATATATACTATTTTAAAAGTTGATGCAAAGGTAAAGAAATATATTATATAATTAAATGCTTTTAAAGTTTAAATCTTTAGCTGATATCTGATTAAAAGCCCTATCCAACTTAATTCGGCATTGTGCATATGCAGTTGTACATTAATGATTTTAAATTAATAGTTCCTCATGTAAAATATCAGAAGCATATTATGCGTATTGACTCATGAGGGTGGTCCAATCGGGGGGGATTGTATCCTTTGGTGGCACCACTGCTTGTAACCCATCAATAAGCATCAATTAATTGTTTTATAAAACATACATTTCATCAGATGATGATGTAAATGTTGTCGTTAGAGACTAAAAACTCAGCAATGGATTGATTGATTGATCCTCCTCCTCCAGACTTGCTATCTCCCAGGGGAGGGCCGCCAGCCCACCGCGGCCTCCCACTGAGCAGCGTGGGCCCCGGGGCCCCTGAGTCCTGCCGCCCCTCCCCCGTGCAGCACGGAGCCAACGCCCTGCAGCCGCCGCAGCAAGGCATGCTGGGAATGCTTCACGGGGGAGTGGCCAACACAGGTGAGAGATTTGTAGAAATATCAGGGATTTATTTGGGATTAGCTTATCAGAAAATATGTTTACACGCACACTAATAAGTCGATTTATTAGCTGTCATGTAAACACCGTAGGCCGGTTTAGCAAATCCATTTTATTCCCGAAGCATAATGCAAGTTGGTGGTGGTGATGGACAGACGAGGCAGAGAGACACACAGGTAGACAGGCAGGCAGACAGACAGACCCAGCGATAAACAAGAAGAGAGACAGACTGAGATTGATGTTATTTTTGTCCAATCAGAGATGGGGATGACGAGCCCCATCTACTCCCAGCACCAAGCACCGCCCAATCAGACGGCACCTTGGCCCGACCGCATGATGACCATGGATCACTATGGAAACCAAAACAGGTGCGGACAGAAGGTTGCTTTCTGGTGCATCGTACCTGTAAACACTAGTTTTCTGGGGGTTAGGGGGTCTACCTGGTGGTGTTTACAGGGTCTGGGTACAGTCTTCTGGGGGTTAGGGGGTCTACCTGGTGGTGTTTACAGAGTCTGGGTACAGTCTTCTGGGGGTTAGGGGGTCTACCTGGTGGTGTTTTACAGGGTCTGGGTAGTCTTCTGGGGGTTAGGGGGTCTACCTGGTGGTGTTTACAGAGTCTGGGTACAGTCTTCTGGGGGTTAGGGGGTCTACCTGGTGGTGTTTACAGGGTCTGGGTAGTCTTCTGGGGGTTAGGGGGTCTACCTAGTGGTGTTTACAGGGTCTGGGTAGTCTTCTGGGGGTTAGGGGGTTTGATCCCCAGCCCAAAGGTTCTGGGTTCCATCCAGACATCCTAGAGCAAGATATCCTAACTCCTACCTGCCCATTGTTCAGTATGTTTACACACCCTGGTTAGGCAGTAAACCTGGTTAGGCAGGGTAACCAGGTTAGGCAGGGTAACCAGGTTAGGCAGGGTAATTGTCAGTAGCTTTGGATGACATCATTTGCTAAATGACTAATAAGTAAGTAGTAGTAGTAGTAGTAGTAACTGGTGTTGACAGCAGCTTTGTGTCAGCTGCAGGCCACCGTATGGAGTGTCAGCAGGGGGGCTCCCAGATGAGGGCACCCTCCTGAGCCAGCTGTGCTCGGTGCTGCAGGACTTCGAGGGACTGGAGGAGATAGACAAGATGCTGGGGATCCCCAGTTTGGCTGGACAGGTAACGCATATTAACACACTCGGCCTTTTATCTTTTTGCGTAAATGTTTTTGTTTTAATACGTGTGTGTATGTTTGTGTTCCTAAATGCGTGTGTGTGTGTGTGTGTGTGATCTACAGGGCCTCCCCTTAGACCAGGACCAGTTCTTGACCTCTGATCCGACAGCCGGTATGAAGCCGCCCCAGTACAGCCAGCTCTACCCTGGACAGGGGTCCCCTGCGGCCCCCCAGTTCTACACTGACTACCAGCAGTGTCTGCCCGGCTACCCCAACATGATGAGGGTCATGGGGCCCGGGATGGGGGGGATTAGGAGGTCTGGGGGGGTTCGTCCTGCGGGGCCCGGGGCCGGCATGGCTCTCCAACCCAATAACCTGAGACTCCAGCTGCAACACCGGCTCCAAGCACAGGTCCCCACAAACCACCAAAACACAACACCAACCTTTACTCAATTTCTGTGTCTATATTTATGAGAATAGAATAACAAAATATCAGTAGCAACATGTGATTAGATCGTGTGTTTATGTAAATATATGATGTTGAGTTGATATCTTCCCTCAAGTCTTTCAGAAAGAATCTCTTAGTAAAAACACTTGACCCTCTGCTGTGGTCTCTGCTGCCCCCCTGTGGAAGACACCAATATTACAACCTCACTATTCCAGAACGGGTCCAGATGCATTTAATGAGATTTATACTTTTTTTCTCTACAGAATCGCCAGCCAATGGGAGGCCAGATGGGCGGGGCATCCAACATGAATCTACCTCTCAGGTCCAATCTACCAAACCAGGTCAGTCTCCTGTCTGTAAGTCTGTCTGTCTGCCTGCCTGCCTGCCTACCTGTCTGTCTGACTGTTTTTCCATCTCTTGTGTGTGTCCTCAGGGAAATCTTGGCGTCCAGATGTTGGCTCAGCATCAGTACCTCAGTAACCAACTCCGCCAGCGCCAGCATCACATGCACCAGCATCATGTGCACCAGCAAAACATGCACCAGCAAAACGTGCACCAGCATCACATGCACCAGCAAAATGTACACCAGCATCACGTGCACCAGCAAAACATGTACCAGCAAAACATGCACCAGCAAAACTTGCACCAGCAAAATGTGCACCAGCATCACATGCACCAGCAGAGAGCCATCATGATGCGAGCGCAGGGCATCACCCCCAACATGTCTGTTGCTGTGACGATGGGCGGAGCCAATGCTCGTTTCCAACCAGCTAATGGGCAGCAGTACTCACATGGTGGGTCAGCCTATGGTAGGAGAAGCCCCGCCCCATCACTCAGCTGACCAATGATGTTATACACACAACGAAAATGAACAGAAGTGTTACTACAACATTACAACTTAATGTCTTATATTATAAAGAGCTCCCTCTCTACCCCTCTCCTCCTCTCTCATCTCTTCTCCTTCCATTTTCTCCCCTCCTCATCTCATCTCTCCTCTCCTCTCCACAGCAGGGCTGAACCCATCCTCTCCTGACCCAGGAAAGGTGCTCCCTCCTGGGGCTCTCAGACCTTCTCTCCCCCTCCTCTCCCCCATGCTGCAGCCCAGGGCGCTCCCGGCCCCGCCCCCCGCAGGCTCAGCCTATCAGACGCCATCTGACCCCAATGGCTGGACACAGCCCGCTAACGTAGCCAACGCTAACAGGTACACTCATGAAGTGGTTAGCCCTAAATGTCACATAGTTGATGACATCATGGTTAAGAGGTTGTGTGCTCACTGTATCTCTCTCTCCCCATCTCTCTCCCTCTCCCTCTCTACCCCCCTCCAGTATGTATTCACAGAACCAGTTCCAGTACGTTCCACAGACCAATGGGATGTACAGCAATAATAACAACAACAACAACCAGGGCGTGACCTCCATAGCCAGCGAGCAGGTGAGAGGGGTCATGTGACCATCAGAAAACAGGGGTTGGAATCGCATACTAACGTACTAGTCATACGGAGTATGATGAAAATGAGTATGTAGTGCATTCACACGTGGATTCTGTCTAGTGAAAAATGCCCGGATGTATACTAGATTAGCAAGAATTTCTGAGTATGCGGTGTGAGTTTACTGGACATACTCAACTGCCCCACAATGCATTGCGTCTCTTCAGGGGTCACCTTACATCTCCGAAAACGTAGGAGCCCATTTCCAAACAGGCATCATTTAGATAAACTGACAGGGTGACTTTATCGACCGAAAAATATAAAAATTACATAAAGTGGAAATAAACAGTCAAATTACAGCCAACAGTCAACAGCTTTCAAATCTCTGCTATCGTTGCCAGGTTGGTGCATTCTGGGAGACTGGGCTGTATACTTCAGTGTGAACGGTCTGCTGGTAATGTGTGTACGTGCGTAAATCGTTTATTTAGTAGGCAGTATGCACTACACTCATTGGGTATGCAGTAGGCAGTATGTTAGTATGCGGTGTCTAACACAGCCCAAGCCTGGCTGCTAGCAGACGTGTTGAGCGGTGTTTCTGTCGCCCCCTGCAGGTCAGCGACGCTAGTGTGATTCTGGAGGAGCTAGCTGGAGTCAACATGCTAGCGCAGGAGAATTGAGTGAGTTGAATCATTCAGTTGTTAAAATACTATTTACTGCGTTCTGATTGGCTGAAGGACCATGCTTGTCTCTCTGTGTTCTGATTGGCTGAAGGACCATGCTTGTCTCTCTGTGTTGTAGATTGTGTTGATTTCATCGTTAGTGAATCTTGTTTTTGTCTTTCAGAATATCTGCTGAGCACCATCTCTGCAGAGTCACTGTAGTACAAGCAGCCAATGGAGGGCAACAGAGTCTTCACAGCCAACCAATCAGGAAGCACTGTCACAAACAAATAAACACTGGTCTCTCCACCTCCTCAGCCAATTGGGAGAGAGGGGGCGGGGCATGCCTCAATTAATGTAGTGGAACTCACTGTGATCTCAGGTGAACTTTAACAGGCTACAGAACCATAGTTAGCATCACGTAGCTAACCGGCTACAGCACCTTGGTTAGCATCGCAGAGCTAACCAGCTACAGAACCTTAGTTAGCATCACGTAGCTAACAGGCTACATAACTTTGATTAGCATCACGGAGCTAACTGGCTACAGAACCTTGGTTAGCATCACAGAGCTAACCGGCTACAGAACCTTGGTTAGCATCACGTAGCTAACCGGCTACAGAACCTCGGTTAGCATCACGTAGCTAAATGGGCTACAGAACCTTGGTTAGCATCACAGAGCTAGTTTGAAAGTTCCAAGTTTGAAATATATTTATAGTTTTTAATTAAGTATACTCCAAATATAAAGTGAATATTTTGTAGTTCGGTAGTTCAGGCCTGCTGGATGTTTATAGTGTAAATAATCCAATTTATATTGTCGCTGTGTTGCTTTGTGTGCGGAGATTCGTACAGAAAGTCACAGGACAGAGGTAGTGGCTTGAGTCCCTTGTCCTCAGCTACTGGTAGTTTTAGTAACAAGGCAGTTGATTGGCTGCTGAACGAGGGAGTCAGTCCAGTACAACCACACTGCTGATTCTGGTACTAACTAGAAGTGTATTGATTGATTCTGGTACTAACTAGAGGTGTATTGATTCTACTGATTGTGGTACTAATTACTTTATTGATCCTGGTACTTTAACAGTTCAGAACTAGACTGGAACCAAACACTAAACTTCAGGAAATGGTAGTCTTCCAAATCTCAAGCCAGTGTTGTCAAACACACCTTTGACTCCAAGGTGCTTCTCTCTTTCTTTCGTTTGTTCCTCTTTCTTTCTTTCTTTCTTTCTTTTTCTTTCTTTCTTGTCCTCCTCCTCCTCCTGTAAAAGCAGTGAACCAACAACCACAGGGTTAAACCTGAAGAAGCAGACAGTTTCATTTTTAAAAGCTGAGTTCAGTGGTTGTGTGTCTCGGCAGTGAAGTTACGAGAAACAAACTGCTTCGAATGTTTTTTTCTCAGCAAAAGCGTTACCGCAATCATGACCAAGTTTATTAACAACATTTCAATGATGCTTGTGTAAAATACTTTATATGTTCAGAGAAAATTAATAATTTACTTTTAGATTTTTAACTTAAATAATATATAAGTACAGATTTTTATTAATTTATGTTATCCACTGGTTAATAATGGCAAGTACCTTGCTAGCTACGTAGAATAACGCCTTAGTTTACATGGCTAGCTGTAAGTTATTACTGTCTTCTAGTTGTCCAACGCGTCGGTGGTACAGATACGTATTTTTTTTGACATGCCTCTGAGAAGTTAGCTGTGTTAGCTTAGCTTGTCCTGCTACTTTCCCACTTGCGCAAGCGCCGCAGTATGCTAGTGCTCGCTAGCGTCCACATTCCAGTACCAGGTACACACCGCAAGTGGTCAATTATTGGAGATTTGTTTTCTAAAACCACAGTTTAGCTGCGTCACCGTACGTATGACTGTAAAAAAATAAATTAAAAAAAAGCCAGCCTGTTATGTTTTATTTTCTTTACTTTGTGGTCTTGTTTTGTAATGGGAATGTGGCTAGCTAGCTTACACGCTTTCTGTTTTGTATTTTAGTATTTGAGTGTTTTTGTTGTCCAGGAGATTTTATCGCGTACTTCTGCGGTGTTCGCCCGCCGCATGGTGGGCTGGCGGCCGTCAGCAGCCGGGAGCCTTTAACAGTCGCCATGGCAACACCACAGTATGAAGACTGACCTGACGTATCCAGTGACGATAGCTAACTTGTGATCCATGTAAATAAATCATATTTTTATTGAGGGGACGTGTCGTTGTTTTTATGTTAAGGTAAACAGTGAGAGGGAATCTGTATTGTTGTCCATCTTCCTCCACATCGTGTTAGCCAATCAACACGTAATACCAATGTCCTAGTGAACACGTGGTTAGTAGTAGTCCACCAAGTAGTTAGTAGTAGTTCACCTAGTGGTTAGTAGTAGTCCACCTAGTGTTAGTAGTAGTCCACCTAGTGGTTAGTAGTAGTAGTCATCCACTAAGTGGTTAGTAGTAGTTCACCTAGTGGTTAGTAGTAGTCCACCTAGTGGTTAGTAGTCCACCAAGTGGTTAGTAGTAGTCCACCAAGTGGTTAGTAGTAGTTCACTTAGTGGTTAGTAGTCCACTAAGTGATTAGTAGTAGTTCACTTAGTGGTTAGTAGTAATCCATTAAGTGATTAGTAGTAGTTCACTTAGTGGTTAGTAGTAATCCATTAAGTGATTAGTAGTAGTTCACCAAGTGGTTAGTAGTAGTCCACCAAGTGGTTAGTAGTAGTCCACCAAGTGGTTAGTAGTAGTCCACTAAGTGATTAGTAGAAGTCCACTAAGTGATTAGTAGTAGTCCACTAAGTGATTAGTAGTAATTCACTAGTGATTAGAAGTAATTCACTTTATGAGCCCTTTCAAACCTTTTCATGAAGCAATTATCTGAGTGAGACAGAGACAGAGAGAGACTACCTGTGCAGGTGTAACGCCCGTCGTGCAGCAGCCTACACGTCAGGTGGATGGACATGACGTGACACACAGGATCTGTCAGTTTGTCGTTTGACCAATGAAACCAATGACAACACGACCGGCGGAGGGGAGCCACACGGACCAATGGGAGCCGGCCGTTCCGCTAAGCCCCGCCCAGAGGAGTTAAAGCCCCGACCCTCCGAGGCGGCCGGACGGTCACTGCGGGGATTTGAGACCCTCCAGCCGGCTACAGGGTGAGCAACTCCCCGGTGTCCGGTGTGTCTGCCACGGAGGACACGACACGACGCGGTCCTTGTCCCTGTCCCGGCGGATGTTTTCGTCGCCTGAGGAGACGGGGGAGACCAACCGTCCCACAGAAATGCGAGGTTGGTCCATACACAACACCGGCTGGTTGAACACGCTAGCCGTGGCGGCTACTAGCACCACGGCTAGCTCCGCGGCTAGCACTGCGGCTAGCAGCCCAGGCTAGCACCACGGCTAGCTCCGTGGCTAGCACCACGGCTAGCAGCCCCGGCTAGCTCCGCGGCTAACAGCCCAGGCTAGCTCCGCGGCTAGCAGCACGGCTAGCTGGAGGCTTGTCAACAACCGTCTGGACCAGCAGCAGCGGCACTGCGGCACTCCGCAGCGCCGCTCGACGCGCATCGTCCGAAAGGCTTGGAGACGGTCAGATGTCCCCCACGTCTGTCTGTCTGTCTGTCCGTCTGTCCGATTATCCGTCCATCCACGACATCCATCTTTCATGGCATTTTAACATATTCTGCGCGGGCGGACGGACGGGCGGCCCGGTGTGTCGGTGCCCTTGACACGGGAGGCGCATCCCTCTGAAACGTCAGTGGAGTGACCTGTTTTCCGTAATGTGTTGTGTTGGTGATGCAGGGCTGGCGGGGACGCAGCGGAGATCCGGCGACTTGATTTCTCCTCCCGGCGGGACCGGACGCGCGCAACATCTGGGCTCGTGAAAAGCCGCCTGCCGCCTGCCGCGTCGGGGGTGGAGGGGGAGAGACACCCGCCGGCCAAGCCCTGAGATCAGATGGTGACGGTGGACCATGAGCGTGGACGAGAAGATTAAAGCCCAACCGGAGGTTTGCCGTCTCCATTTCACCCCAGATAAGGACGTCCTCAGGTCCTCGGACCCCAGAACCGGTCCAGTAAGAACCTAGAGGACGTTTCGTGCTGACCCGGTAGTAGAGGGAGCGGTTGTAATAATGTCCGTTGAATTGTGAGGTGTTGGCTTTAGAGAAAGTGGACAATAATAATAATTGTCATTTGTTAAGAAAGACAAAGTGGAAGCGAAAGACATGGCAGACCATGAGGAGATGCAGTCCCTGCGGAAGACCGAGGAGCGGGCCGCGAACTTCAAGTCCTCCGGTCGGCCGTCCCCGACAGAGCTCCCCCCCCTAGAGGAGACCCCGCCAGCCGGCTCGGTCCAGATCACCGCCGAGGCCGAGGCGGTCCGGCTCCCGGTGCTCCACGCCGGTGAGTCCTCCCAGGATGAGACCGCCCCCGACCCCGACCCCACCAGGACCGACCCCTCCCCCTCCCCCGGGCGGGGGCGGGGGGCACCGGCCCGGCCCGCCGCCTCCTCCAAGGCCGCGCGGCAGGGGGGCGGCGCGGTGGAGAGGGTGGGGCTTGCACGGGCCGGGGGCGCGGTGGAGATGGCGGGACTCGCGCGGGGGCTAGCGTCCAGGCTGGCGTGGCTCCGCGTCCCCCTCCGCAGCGGCCTGGCGGCGCTGCTGCAGGACTCCCGCTGCTTCCTCTTCTGCATGTGCTACCTGACCTTCATCCAGTCGCTGATGGTGTCGGGCTACCTGAGCAGCGTCATCACCACCATCGAGAAGCGCTACAGCCTGCGCAGCTCCGAGTCGGGCCTGCTGGTCAGCTGCTTCGACATCGGCAGCCTGGTGGTGGTCGTGTTCATCAGCTACTTCGGGGGGCGGGGCCAGAGGCCTCGCTGGCTGGCGGTGGGCGGCGTCTTTATCGCCGTGGGCGCCGCCCTCTTCTCCCTACCTCACTTCATCTCGCCGGCCTATCAGATCCAGGAGGTGAACTCGTCCCTGGGCAACGAGGGGCTGTGTTTGGTCAACAACGGCAGCGGGAGGGGCCGCGTGGACGCCTCCTCCTGCCCCCGCGACCAGGAGGGCAACGAGCACAACCTGTACGTGGGGCTGTTCATCGTGGCCCAGATCCTGGTGGGCATGGGGTCCACGCCCATATACACCCTGGGACCCACCTACCTGGACGACAACGTCAAGAAGGAGAACGCTTCTCTCTACCTGGGTAAGAGCCTCTGTCCTTCACCTCTAGGGGGCGGGGTTACCCAGGGGGGAGGGGTTACCTGTAGGGGGCGGGGTTACTCTGTGGTAAGGGCTTACCTGCAGGGGGTGGGGTTACCCTGTGGGGAGGGGTTACCTTGTGGGGAGGGTTCACCTGCAGGGGGCGGGGTTACCCTAGGGGGGAGGGGTTACCTGTAGGCGGGGGCGGGGTTACCCTAGGGGGGAGGGTTCACCTGCAGGGGTCGAGGTTACCCTGGGGCGAGGGGTTACCTGTAGGCGGGTAGGTGGTTACCCTGTGGGGAGGGTACACCTGCAGGGGCGGGGTTACCCTGGGGGGAGGGGTTACCTGTAGGCAGGGGGCGGGGTTACCCTGTGGGGAGGGTCTACCTGCAGGGGGCGGGGTTACCCTGGGGTGGAAGGGATACCTGCAGGGGGCGGGGTTACCCTGTGGGGAGGGGTTACCTGTAGGCGGGGGGGCGGGGTTACCCTAGGGGGGAGGGTTCACCTGCAGGGGTGGGGTTACCCTGGGGGGAGCAGTTACCTGTAGGTGGGTGGGGGGTTACCCTGGTGGGAGGGGTTAACCTGCAGGGGGCGGGGTTACCCTGTCGGGAGGGTTCACCTGCAGGGGGCGGGGTTACCCTGGGGGGAGGGGTTACCTGTAAGCGGGGGCGGGTTACCCTAGGGGGGAAGGGTTCACCTGCAGGGGTCGAGGTTACCCTGGGGGGAGGGGTTACCTGTAGGTGGGTAGGTGGTTACCCTGTGGGGAGGGTTCACCTGCAGGGGCGGGGTTACCCTGGGGGGAGGGGTTACCTGTAGGCGGGTGGGGGGTTACCCTGTGAAGAGGGTTCACCTGCAGGGGGCGGGGTTACCCAGGGGGGAGGGGTTACCTGCAGGGGGCGGGGTTACCCTGTGGGGAGGGTTTACCTGCAGGGGCGGGGTTACCCTGGGGGGAGGGGTTACCTGTAGGCGGGTAGGGGGTTACCCTGTGAGGAGGGTTTACCTGCAGGGGGCGGGGTTACCCTGGGGCGAGGGTTTACCTGCAGGGGGCGGGGTTACCCTGGGGCGAGGGTTTACCTGCAGGGGGCGGGGTTACCCTGTGGGGAGGGTTTACATGCAGGGGGCGGGGTTACCCTAGTGGGGAGGGGATACCTGGAGGGGGTGTGGTCACCTGTAGCGGTGGGGTTACCTGAAGGGGAGAAGTTACCTGTAGGGAGCGGGGTTTCCTGTATGGGAGGGGTTACATGTAGTTGGCAGGATTACCTGCAGGGGAGGGGGTACCTGGTGGTCTACCTGTGGGGGAGGGGTTCGAGGTCGGGGGTCAGGATAGTCTCGCGGCTTCGTTACAATCCTATGTTTGGAGTTTATGCTTATTCATGAATGTAAAAATGCGAATAGACTTTAAGCTTTGTGGCGTTGTTATTCCTGTGTTTGGTTCAATACAAATATTGGCAGCCCAGCAAGATGTCTTAACCCCTATCTGCTCCTTCATAACTTAGATAAGCCGCTTAGCATAAAAGCGTCTGCCAAATTCATAAATGGTAAAGTAGTTATGCTCCCATTTCTGTTTTTAACTGTTTTTGACCATTGTGTGACCATTGGTTCTTCTATGGTGACCTCAGCATCCACAACCGGGCCAATCAGCAAGCTGCGTTTATGATGCGTTTGGAGACCTCGTACTGTAGCAACGGATTTACTAGCGACATCTGGCGCCTCAACACACACACACAATAAGACACACACAACACACAGTTGACACACAACACACAACAGACGCATATAAACCACCATGCTTGCACCAAGCTGGCTGCTGGAGAAGCTGTAGGAGAGAATGCGGGTGGATAGTGATGTTGCTGACGATTTCAAACCGTCCAAAGTAGGACAACCAGACCCCTCTCCAGCGGCGGCTGTGGTTGTGAAGAGCTCTGCTGAAGCCAGCGGA